>VXBT01000736.1:104514-227014 GCA_013400235.1 Oriolus oriolus
CGCTGCCACAGCGGGGCGACCCTCTCCGGGCGGGCGCGGAACCGGGGGGTACGCCCGGGGGGCGGGCTCGGGCCGCGCGGCCCCGCACCGGCCCCGCGCCGGCGGTGGAGCCCCGCAGGGTGGGGTGGCTCTCCCGGGTCGCGTCTCTGGCGGGAGCACTCAGCCTTGGGGGCAGCGGCGGGCGCGGGCGGTCTCGGTGGAGCTGAAAACACGCTTGTCCCAGAGGAGCGCGTTGCCTCAGGCGCTGGCGTGCAGTAAAGGCGAAGAATTGACAGGAGATAAACGCGCCCAAAGCGGTTCTTTGCACTTTTCCCCGTGGGGCAGCAGGCAGTGTAAATGCCCCTTTTACCCCAGCCCTGAGCAATACAAATCCGGACTTGTCTCAGCTACGCTGCCTGGGTGCAGCTCTATTCCCAAGTTGATGTCCTCCTGCCACCGGGAGGGGACTGCCCTGCTCCTCTGGCCACCCGGCCAGCCTTGGGTCTCCTCTGCCTGCACGGGGTATTCAGCTCCTCACAATGAACCCGCAGCCTTGTCCCCGGGCTGTTTGTATGGTTTTTCTAAGTTGAATTGGGTCCATTTGTTCCCTGTGGTCAGATAGGAGTTCCTGCCCCAAATTAAGAGAAAGAAAAAGGTCGGGAGAAGTAGAAAGAACCTTGCTGGGGAGAGCATTTGGAAGGGAAGGAAGTGGAAGAGGAAATGGGGTGTCAGCTGTCAGCAAATTACTAGTTTGTTTCAATCTGGTCACACTCAAGCGTTGTGAAACCGCCTAAAAACATTACTGCTTTGTAGCAGTGTAGGCCTTCTCTAAGTCTGGTATTCCTAAGTTGTCATGGAGACATGCAAAATAAAAGGAGCTGGAAATTCCCAAGGAAGGAGGAGGGGGGATCCCTTACAGGGAAAGGTTGATGAGATTTGAGAAGTGCTTCGGAAATCTAGGTGGTAGCTTCATGCTGAATGTGAGCTGGCGTGAGAGGGCTGTTTGATCTTCCTGTCAGGCCATGCCTTCAAGTATCATTCCAGAACTGGCTGAGGAAGAGCCATCTGTGACTGTGCTTTTAGCCAAGTAGGTTTTGGTTTTAAGCAAAACTTCAGTCATCTATTAATACATCACTGAGCACTTAAATACCAAAGATAACAACAGCTTATTGCTAAACTAATTTCTCTTGTTTTTAATTAATTACAGCTATGAATGAGTCTGGAAGTTTTGCAGCATCACGTTCTAGACGTGAGAGGAAGAATAGAAGAGGCCAGCAAGAAGCACTTGAACGTCTGAAAAAAGCCAAAGCTGGGGAAAAATTAAAATATGAGGTGAAAATTCCTCATCTTTTCTTCTTAATTAAAAGTGAATGTGAGCTGAGATGCTTAATCAACATTTATAGATGTAAAAGTTATGGGAAACAAAATAAGCCTTTCAGATCAGCTTTTGTGTTTTTAAGGGTGTATGTTTTTTCTGAATGTAGCTGTATTTTTTGCTGCTTTCTAGTATAATTTATTTGTTTCATTCTGTTTTCAAGACTAACCCAGTTTTGTTAACTACAAGTTGAACATGCTTGCCGTTGCTTGAGAACTATGCCACAGGGAAGGACCAATTTTTGAAATTGCATAATTAATGTTATGATAGGAAGTACTATTTTTTTAACCTCAAATGATTTTAAACTTTAATTTCAGAGCTTTGCATGACTGAATTCCGTTAGTATTGGTATGCTGAGTTTCCACAGAGACCAAAATTTGAGTATTCAAGTGGTAGAACTGAAGTCTGTCAGTGTAACATTGATACTGTAACATTGTCCAATCGTGCTGCCAACAGGAAGTGACTTCCTCATTGAGGTGAATAAATGTAAAGAAACCAGAAGTCCGTAGATCATTAACATGCAAATTTTCTCTGTGCACTCTACTTGGGTACATCAAATCTTTCATTTTCAGTGAGCTCAGATTGGTGTTTGAGAGCAGAGCCAAGGCCAGAAGTTGCCACTGCTAGTTTTTTTATTTTTCAAAAACTTTTTTTCATAGTATGAAATGAGCAATAAAGCAAGTAATTTTCAAATGAAATCTCTGCCAGTGCTTCAGTAGATTTTGAGTTTCAGTACACTGTGATAATTTTAAAAATTGATAACTTGTCATTTATCACTGCCAAAGAATAATCTTAATGAATAACTGTGCTTACTAGTTGTGAATTCCTGCAGCAATGTAGGAACCCTACATGCATTCTTGGGAACTTTTATATTCTAACTGATGATCTGTAGTATTAATGCTATGGAATCTGTTAATCATCAGTATACCTTAACTGTAGGTTGAGGACTTCACAGGTGTTTATGATGAAATAGATGAGGATGAATACTCCAAGATGGTCAGAGACCGTCAGGATGATGACTGGATTGTTGATGATGGTAAGTTAAGATTCATTTGGAGAGTTATTTTGGTTCTAGTGTTGTAACTCAATTAGGCTTCATAATGTTTGTGATTTGAGGTAAGTTATTGTTAGTACATTCTTAAAATTTGTTTTAGGAGGCAAGAGAAAGGCAGTCTTTTAATGGAAATTAATCTTTGAATTGTTCTCATAGTAGTCTGTTATTATGGTAATGAAAATATCTTTCCATGAAGACCTGTTCTTGAAATTTTATTTCCAGTTATCAGTGTTACAATTCTACCAAAAAAAGTACTGTTATTGATAATTTCTGATTAAACATGTAAGAATGTATTTAGTCTAACAGAAGATACAGCTGAGAGTGCTGTAGTTTTTAATCTTGCTTTTGTGACTTTTGCTCTATATTAAAGAGGCAAAAGTGTTTAAATATGTAAAAAATTCAGGAATATCAGGACAGAATTTAAACTGCAATTCTTTTACAATTTGTTTTTCTACAGATGGGATAGGTTATGTAGAAGATGGAAGGGAAATCTTTGATGAAGATCTGGATGATGATGCTCTTAGTTCCGTTAAGAGAGGTAACTTGCATGTGACCACTGAAGAATGTCTTCCAGGGTCTTTTAAAAGATACCCAGGGGAACTTCCTGCCATCAGTATCTGTGGTAAATGTGGCCAAATGACAGGTTACTTGAAGCCCTGGCATTCTATGCCTGTGGATTTTGTTCAGCCCCTGTGATGCAGAGGATGGAGGTTCATAAACTGAGGTCACATCACCCTTACCTGCTTCAGCACTACTGGGGCAGGCACTTCTGCTCACACTCTTCTGTGGAATGGGGGTTCACTTCTAGAAGAAATGCATCTGGGAGGGGTCTTGGTTTTCAGAGCTGCTGCCTAAAAGATGTGTGGTCTCTCTTGTCCACTAAAACACCTGCATTTTTACAAGAATGGGATCAGATAATTTTCCCAACGTTTTTATGGAATCTGGTGGCAAATTGAGAAACTGAGTCTGATGCTGAGAATCCAAGCATAGTGCCAAACTCCTGGACACTCTTCTTTTTTTTTTTTCCTGGAGATGCTTCCATGTAAAGTATCTTTGTCCATTTTCTGGAGTATGCAAGAGGCATCTCTCACATGACTAGGAAAGACAGGGTGATGAGAGGGTTTTTCATTTCTTGTGTGTGCATGACAGCTGCTGCAAAGCTGAAAGATGATTAGGCTTCATTTCAGCCAGCAGTGTAAAGGTGGAAGAAGTAGACTACCTTGGCTATCTATTCCTGCTGATAACTGGACCTATAAACATTGAACTTTTCTTATGTAAAATTCACAATTTTAAACTTTTTGTTTCTGTAGGAAAAGGTGGCAAAACATCTACAATTGAAAAGAAGAACGTGAAAAAATCTGTGGTGTCAAAGCCGAACACAATAAAGTCTATGTTTATAGCCAGTGCTGGGAAGAAAAACACAGATGTAAGTATTTACATTTTTGAATTTAAATATTTCTGACTTGTTCACAGTGTTTTAGTGGGAGTGGAGTAAACCAAGGGCTCATTTTAGTTTCTTGTGTCTAGTGAGACAAACTTCTACGATCTCTTGTGTATGGAGCGTTTCTGAAAATGTTTTGTGTGTTTCGTGGAAACCGTTTAGTTATTTGCTGCTGTTCTCCTGATTGGGTTTGCACATAGAACTGAGAACTGTTTGGCTGATCTTACCTTACAGAAAACTGTGGACCTGTCCAAGGATGATTTACTTGGGGATATTCTTCAAGATATTAGTGCTGGAGTAAGTATGTTAATAAAATCTGTTGGAAACAGCCTTAATCCATTAATTCCTCTTTGTCATGGAACATATCAAGAAAATACAGTTTTTTGTGAAACTAGACAATCTAAGACTGATTTCATCCATAGCACATCTCATTGATAGATTCCACACGTGTGTGCAGTCTGCCTGTTGTCTGCACCACGCAGATGTTGCATGACTGCATTGCTTGGTAAGGCAATACCACTATGACCTGATTACAGATGGTTTATATTAAGATGATGTGGAGCCTGTGCTAATGCAGCCTTCAAGGTTTTAGTCACCTTGGAGTGAAAGAGGACTTGGCTGCCTCTGAATTGTGTATATGTGTCACCACACCTCAGCCAGGGTTCTGTAGGACATCTCCATCTGACCTTTTTGGGTTCATGGGAGGAGCTGAGGGAGCAGTGTTTCAGCGGGTCATGTAGCTTGAGCTTCTGTCTGCCTTCCTGCTTCCCACGATTTGCTGCAGAGAGCCAGGTTAACACTCCCTTGGAGGCAGGAGTGCAGGATGGCTGCTGTGACAGGGTTGGATTATCTTAAATACTTAATGCCCTTTTAGCAAAATTTCTTAAAACCAAAAGGATTGCTCACATGTAAATGTTGAAACTACTGTAGTGGTGAGATACTGAGGTGGAATATGTTGAATCATAATAAGCTTAACATGTTTTTTCAGGGCAGTAAAGGGTATAGACTCTCACAATGTAAAGTTATTTTCTTAGTTTTGTGCTCTTATTATTTTACTCCTCCCTAACCCCCCATGTCTATAAACCCCTCTGAAATCATTAAACAAATGCATTTTAATGCTGCCAGATTTTGTGGAGCATTGATTAGGGAGCTTAATACTAATAATTACATTATGGCTTCTATTTACTTGAATACTAGTTAGCTATTCATTTTTTTGTTTTGTTGTTTGTTTTGTAAAATTTCTTTCTTTATTAGCTGTTGATAAGGTTAAGCATAAGATATCTGTACATGTAAATAAGTTAAAATGTGTAACATTTAACGTTTTCCTTTAGTGTAACAGTGCTGAAAGAGCACTTCTGCCTTTCTTGAGGCATGTATGTTCAATAGTACTGCTTCAGCAGACATGAAAAACATAGCACAAGTTATTCTGATACTTGTGCAATAAAGGCACAGCTAGCTGTTGAAATTCCCACTATTTGAAAACTGTTTCACTTATTGATGGCAGTCCTTCTCAGACTGTTTCCTCCCCAAAAAATCTAGTGTCTGTCTTCATGGGCTGATTGCTCAGATAACATTATTTTATGGGGCTGAGTTTTGTGTCAGGAGGTGTGTTGTCTTGGTCAACCAAAAATAGTGGTGGCCATCTTTCTCTTTGATGGAAAATGTTACTAACCAGCACAAAAGAAAACACTAAACTACTCTTTTTCGTTTTCTCTGTTCTTTCAATATTCAGACAGTTCAGCTGAGTCCACCACCAGTTATAATGCTGAAAAGGAAAAGATCTGCTGGAGTACCACTCAATCCTTTCTCTGTGCAGTCCCCAACTTCTAAGGTAAAGGGGAAAAGAATGTTCTCATTAATAATAAGCACTAATCTGTGTTTTTGTTGATTTGAATAGTGTTGACTTTTACTTCTCCTCCTGGAAATCAACTTTCTCCTTGGCTTCCATAGCAGTGTTACAGTGTAACTTCATGCATTTTTCCACATTGCCTTTCATGTGAACACATAAACAGTACAATTGGTTTTGTACTTTTGGCGCAGTAGGAGTTCTTAGTTGTTACATTTGACAGGTGAAACTATTAGTACAATGTTGTGTGCATCACATGAAGGTGAGTTTCTGCTTTGTCTCTTTTCCAAAGAGTAGAAAAGACCCCTGTGGCAAGTAGAGTGGGATGGGAGGTGAAATAAGCAGGAGCGTGGAAAAGGATAAGAAACCAATCGTTTGCAGAAATGGAAAACAAATGGAAAATTTAAGCTATGGATAGAAGTTTGCCCTGGTGGAAGATTTTGGAGTGAAAGGAGGGATGGGCTGCTAAGGATGGAAGGCTAGCATTTTGTTAGGAGTTCTGGTAAATGGGAAGAACTTTATAGCTGGAAATACAGTGAGATATTTGGTAATGGTCTGCAGCGGGAATATGGAGTAGTGTAGATACATCTGATTTGTGAAACCTTGTGTGACATCAACTCTTATGCTGGAAATAATCACCAGTGCTACTCATCTTAACAATTTTGTTCAAAACTAGAAGCAGTTGGAAAAAAAAGGGGAGGTGTAGTAAGAGAGGATCATGTTGCAAAATAAGTGGAACTTTTTCTTTAGCCCTGGTTACTAGTTCTGTAAATAGCAAGTGAAAGGTTTTGTTGTTTTTTTTTTTTTTCCCCTTCTTTACTCTTACAAGATTTATTTTTTTTTTAATGCACGGTGGAAATGTTTTTCAGATAATCACCCCTATATCAAAGAAAGCTCCTGCTCATGTCAGAAAGGAAACTCTTCCTCCAGCTTCATTTCATCCTAAACATCCCAATAACACAGCAAAATCTGTCAGAGTCTCTGAAAATGAGGACACCAAGCATGTGCAAAAACCTGTGGAAAATGAGGGAATAGTGAAGGCAGTGGGAGAGAAAGCTACTAAAGGTATCAAAAGTAAATCAAAACCCAATTCTGGAAACTCTTTAAATGTGGCATAGTACTGTTAAAACACTTGTTAAATTATACTAGCTTAGCTTAAATGTGATACTTGTTTCTGTGTTAATACTGTATATTATGTTCATGCTTATAGTGTGCTATCTCTGCTTACTGCTATAGTATGCAGCGTGTCATTTTAATGATTCAGACCTTTAGTTCTACCTGCAGCACTTCCAGATGATGATCAGGGAATGATGGATTTTGATGAGGAGGACTTTGATGAACCTATGGAAGCAGAGCATGTGGAAACTATACCTGAGACAGCTGAAACCTTGAAAAGAGACAACGAAATTGAAAAGAAAGAGGCAGAGCAGCTGGAATCGGAGAAGAAAGAGACATCTGTCCTGTGAGAATCTCTTTTTATTCTTTTTTTTCTTCCAATAAGAAGGCTTTCAATTTCCATAAACCTTAGATTTATCTTCATATTTGTCTTTTCCAAAGGGATCATTGTAATACAGACAGAATGGTGGTAATGCTGTGCAATGCTTTTTTTTTCTAGTTAGATTAAGAATAGTAACATGCTGATAGCTACCTAATTGAAAAATATTTGACGTTTTTGGGATTTAGTGTGTGTAACAACATGTATTTCAGCACACTGAGGTGACTCAATGTGGGTGTTGAATAGTGAACTTTAATGTCAGGGAGCAAAAGCAAGGAATTGCTAAGGATGCTTATTCTAAGTGAATGTGAAGCTATTTTGTAATAGATGTAGGTAAAAGTTTTGTTGCTAAAAGCGGTGGTGACCAGCTGTGTCTTTGGAAAGAAGAAAACAGGGATTTTCCCTGGTTTTGGGTTTTTTTTAATTGTTTGGAAAATCTTGAATCATATGTTTCCATAACAAAATATTTCAAACTGTAAAATATTTGAATGATGAAAAAGACCCAAACATCTCATGACTGAGAAGGTAGTTTTGTTGAAGTAATCTGTTGTTCCCATTGACCAACTTGGATGGATATATTTGTTATGTAAAGACTTCAATGAACAAGGCTGAAATACCAGCCAGAAAAACCAGGCTGGTTTTTAAAGCCTGTTTGTGATGTATCAAGAATCATACTTACATGTGGGTTTCTGTCTTTGTCACTCCATCCTTCTTTTCAGAAGAAACCTGAGGAAACCCAACTGTTGGGAATGTTGCTTGGTAGTGGAAAGAAAAACAAAAGGTGTGAGAATATTGGCCTGGAAAAAAGCAAAATGGTGATTATAGCAAAGGCACAATTTTATTTGTTTTCTTTTTTCTGCAAAACCTGCAGAAATTGTTCTCTCCCAGGTCTCTCATGTTGGGACAGAATTGATGAGAATGAAGCTGATCTAGTAGCAGCAGAAGTTCAGCTGGACCCCAATCTCCTTCCACTTGTGAATGGGGAAAGTGATGATCAAGTCTTAAGATTTTATTGGCTGGATGCTTATGAAGATCAGTTCAGTCAGCCAGGTAACTGTTCAGTTAAAGGCAGAAAATGCCAGTCTGATTCTTTCTGTTCAGTTGGGATTTTCAGACTTGACTAAATTACATCCAGATACCCTGTGTCTCTGCTCTAAGACGTCCATCTCTTGTTTTTCTGTACCTCTGTCTGCAGGGCAGGGCACTGTGGCTGGGAGGAGAATGTCACCTCTTGGCCTAGTATAGAAGCAGGGAAGTAAAAGTGGTCTACTAACACTGTTCAGTGTTGGCAACCCATTGTCCTTAAAATTTTATACACTACAGGAGCAAGCTGAAGCTGTTAATTTCTTGCTCAATGGTGCAACAACTGAGTATGCTTTCTTGTTTTTGGAAAAGTAACTTAAAATTCATGTGCATGAGTAGAAAGCCTGGACAATAGCAGTTGCATGATTTTATACAAAGAAAAGTGTGTCTGTCAAGGGAGGAAGGTGGTTAAAAAATACAAGGCCTGTCTTGTATTTCTTATCCCCTAATTCAAACTATGTAAATCTTGAAGACTGTCTTTGAATTAAGATTGGTAAGATACTCTGTGCAGTTGACGTGTGAATCCTAGCTCTCATAGTCTTCAAATTGCATCATTCTGATCTCAGCTCTGACAAAACAATTTGTGTTCATATCTGTTCTGTGCGCTTCCCATCTGTCCCCTCATTTCATCAGCAGCTTTAGGATCTTGGGTTTCTAATTTGCGCTTCATGTGTGTTTACCAGAAGGTTTTCACATGTTGAAGGTTTTTTGAGTTGAAGCTGTAAGCATTGAGTCAGATACAGTTCTTTGTTAACACCTTTGGCTGTGAGTTGGGATGCCAAACTTAAATATGAGACTGTGATGGGCTGAACAGCTTGGTGATGTGAGATGTAATAATCATAGATATCTTGATGAAATCAATGGCTCTAATATAAAATTGCTACTTTTAAAGAACCCGCTATTGTTATTTTTCCTTTTTTTTTGTCTTTTAAGTCAGTGATTGCTGAATGGAACATAATTATGAAAGGATTTCTCTTCCTCGCATGCAAGGAGTGTTCTTTTCTCATTATGACTTTTTCAGGATTGAATAATAAGGACTGCACCTGTTTTCAATTAGTAATGTAGAAGGGAGAATTTTGATATTGCTTTTTGTTTAACATGTTCATGATCTTTGTTTATGCCTCATTTGCTGTGATGTCAAATGCATTGCCTGAAGAGTAAATACTATAGCATAATCATAAGACTCTTTCAAACTTAATGATTTTTTTTGAGGCTTACTTTTCATAATTCCCTTTATGGTCTTAGTCAGAGAACTCGAGAATTGTGATCCTATTAACATTTTAAAGAAATAATGAATAAAACCTGCCCTTTTTTTTTTCCCCCTCTGCAAGACATTTTCTCTGTGTCTTGACTTTGCTTACCTTTTGGTTTATTTGGTAGCATGATCTTTCTTTTCACAGACGTTGATTTATAAGCTTTATTTGTATTTTTTCTTTATTCTTTCCATAGTCTTGCAGGGGATAGGGCCCAATATCTCTCAGTTGGTTTTGATTTTTTTTGGTTTTGCATGAAATGTCTCTGAAAACTTTGAAGTTAGTTCTCCTTTTACTGTCTGTGGGGGTGGTAGTGTGTGCCAGTGTTCAACTGGATGATCTCAAAAGGTTCCTTCCATTCTAAATTAACCTGATTCTGTGAAGTCTGGTTATTAAGACCACTTTTTTGTCTGTGCTGGAGTTGATTGAAGTTTGTCTTTGCCATCCAGGCAGCTTTTTACCCTGTCTTTGACTGGCTTTTGTATCCTTCTTTCTACCTCACCTGCTTATATGTACTCCTCTGACAGATTAACTACTCCATGCTCTTAATATTGCCGGCTGTTCAAGCAATCAGCTACTGTTGTGTGGTTTCTCTCTCACAGTTTCATCTTTCTGTATTATACAAACCTATCTGAGGTGGTTTTTTTTATCCCTTAACAAAAAAGTAAAAGATTGCTGGGGACAAGAACTTTGTCTTCCCTGTCACTTAGATCTGCAGTTGGAGCTCTTTCTCGATACTTCTATTCAAACTGTCTAAATCTTCAAGATTGCCTCTGTATTAAAATTTCTTAAGATACTTTGTGCAGCTGAAACTTGTATCCTTGTTCTCATCATCTTCAAAACTGCAGCATTCTCTGTCCTTGACAAAAGTAGTCTTGTTCACATCTATTCCAAGCACTCAGAAAATGATTTTTCATAGCCTGTCACTTTGACTCTGTCATCCATCTTCGTGCATCTTCGCTGATTTATCTTTGATCTAATGGAGTAAGAAAGGTGCCTCAACGTCTGATAGGTCTCCTGGCAAAGATAAATTATAACTCTTAACCAAGGACTTGTTTGTGCAGTGCCAGGCCAGGGAGAAATGCAGATTCCGGTCTTTTGTGCATGAAACGTTGTTTCTGAGACAGTCTCACACGGATATTTCTGTTTTCATCAATAGTAGTGTGCTGTAGGAGGAGTGTCTTCCATGTAATCAAATTCCTAATTATTTGAAGGGAAGCTGGTGAAGCCAGGTTTCTGAGCTGTACTTGGATGGTTTTTTGTACTTGTAATTTGCAAACTATATGTGACAGTCAGGTGGCTTGGTGCTCTGTTATTTTAAAGTTTGACGTAATTTGATTAGCAGTTTGCAGCATTTTGTGCCATTGCCGAGTTCTCTGGGCTCAGAGATGTGCATGTGCAGTAATGACAATGTCCACAGTGAAGTCAGTTGCCACTAATCCTGCTCTGTGTAATCTTTCTGAGTGTCTCCCTTGGTTACAACTGCTGTCTTGGCATCCAGGGTTCCTAGCAATGTCATGCATCTTTTGGTGTCCTCATTTGTTAAAAATAGTCGCTTGAAAGCTGATCAGCCTCTAGTTGTTGTCTTCAGAATGTACTTCTACAGGTTTTATTGGTACCAGAGTCTCGATCTCACAGTACTGAAGTGTAGGGAAAATGAGTTAATTGTACTGGTCTAGCTGAAGAGTGAAAAACTGGAGATAACACGTTAGAGGATTGATTGACAGCACAGGCATTCTGATAATCTTCAGCTTTCACTGACGTCTCTCTCCTTCCTCCTTCTCTCCAGGGATTATCAAACTAATACAAGCAGCAGTGGAATATCAGAACAGAATTTTGAGACTGGCTGTGTAATGCCATTTTGAATTTTACATACTAGATGTTACTATAGCAATGGAGGTAGAGACATGAAGAATGATCCAGGTGTCTGTTTGTAAAGCTGGTGTTTAAAACAATTTAGAATGTGCTTGTACATTGGAAAGATTTGTTGTTCAAGGACCTAAACCAGAAATGGTTGTGTTTCAATGCAAGAGTACATTATAAGCTGCTTTAAGCAACATTAAAAATAATTAATTTTAAAATTGCGTGTTGAATTCTTTGCCCTTCTCCCTTAGGTGTGGTATTTTTGTTTGGCAAAGTTTGGATTGAATCTGCAACCACCTATGTCAGCTGTTGTGTGACAGTGAGAAATATTGAGAGAACTGTTTATCTGCTGCCACGTGAAACAGTAAGTGTGACTTTTAAGCGTGTCAAACATAAGTACCTTTCATTCTGCTTATGGCAGGTTGTGAGTTCTAGCAGTGTGTTTATGGAAGCTGTTGGAAGCCACTGTTGTCTGATGTAGGTGGTAAAGTTAAAAACAATGTGTATACAGTATATCACATGTGAACTGCAGAGTAGAGCACTGTGACTTCCCCTGACCCTAACTAACAACTGCAGACAAATTTTTACCCTTTGACTTGCTGTTTAGCAAATGAAGTGGTCTTGAAGCATTACTACAAAACTACTGCTTTTTAAACATTCTGTTTCAAGTAATATTTTCTAAATTTGGGATTTCTTGGCTGATTGCATTATAGTTTTTCCTAAAAAAAAAAAGAGATATATGATTCGTAATAGCAAAGTAAAATTCAACTTACTGTCATATCTGCTAGCATTTTTTGTTAATTTGTAAAACCTCACTTCTGTTTTTGAGGAAATCGACCTATCTACTGGCAAAGAGATGGAGACTCCAGTAACTATAATGAATGTTTTCAAGGAATTTAATGACAGCATTTCACCAAAGTACAAGATCATGAAGTTCAAATCCAAGGTTTGTTTACAAGCATCCTATTTAGTAATTTTCTGTTGTTCTGGTTTGTAAAATGGGAAGGCTGTTGAAACACTGTCCAGTGAGGGAGGTTATGCCAAAATGCAAACATATAACTCCTGATATGTGTAAATGTACCTGCTCGTAAAAGCCATGCAAGTACTTACTTTCCTTTAAGAATGGTAAATCTGCAACACAGTTGTTCCACCAGAAGTTTAAACAATGCTTTTGAAAATACTCATTCATTATCTTCTTTAAAACTGGGTTGAATGTCAGACGGGCTTGCTGAGCTGTTTTTGAGAATGCAGAACAGATAGAAGTTCTGATACCTAAAGCCTTAGTATCAGCTCATGCTGTCGGAGTTTAAAATGAAAGATTGTGTTGTCCAGCAGATAAGTCAGTACTCTGGGATTAGACTGTCTTTGCATTTGACCAGATATCTTATTGAACTTCGTCTTGGCATGTCTCATCCTTCTTCTCACCCTTGCAGATTTATCTTTTTAGAGTGTGTGCTGTTCAGAGCATGGACTGTCATAGTGTGGCTATGCAGGAGGTAACAAGTGAGGACTGTCATTCAGTCTTGAAAGCTGTTCTGTGCTTAGAGTTATGGGCAATAGCCTTAAAAGTGTTATTTTGCTGTACTCTGTTTGCTCAACAGATCTTTAAAATGACACTGGAAAAACAAAATATTGCTATAATGGAAATTTTGCACATAAATTAATATAATGCTTGTCATGAGTCTGCAGGAAAAGAGCTGATATTGCTGATGGTGTTGCAGATTTGGACTGAATTAGTTTGCTAGTGTGAGAGCTTTATTGTCCACTTACATGGAGAATTTGTCTTTTACAGGGGAGGGCAGAGATGGGAAGCTTGGGTGGGGAAATGGCGCGAACGTTTGAGTTAGGGGAAAAATCTGTTCTGACTGAGGTGCTCAGAAACGTTTATATTTCTTGAACTAACATGTCATTAGTCTGGCAAAGCTGATTTTCATTAGTTGTAGCTTTCTCCATCCTGGCAATCTTGTGATTTCACAGGATTTGTTCCTGAATAGTTAATCAGCAAGGGAGATGACAGGTAAAAATGCAGGAAGAATGGAATTTAACAATATGTAAATGAGGGAAAATAAAAACAGTTTGTGTTGTAATTCAGGCTGGAAAGATCCTCAGGAGGTCATCTCATCCAAAGCTAGCTTGAGCAATTCTGAAGGTTTAAGTTGTTAAAGTGAAAATGTGAGCAGTGTTTTTCAAATAGCAAAGTCATGCAAGACATGACATCTTTTCAGCAACTTGTAGCTTAGTGCGTTATTTAGAGTTCAGGGAAAATGGATGCGGCATTAGTACTTTGTAAAACTTTTTTTTTTTTTTCTCTAGCTTATTTTCTCTCTCAAAAGTCTGATGTAAATCTAGGTTTTTCAGTTTTCTATTTTCTCTGTTATTTCTCTTGTGTAGTTGATTATAACATAGTTACATGCAGGATCAGAAAGATCAGAAAGGACTGAATTTAACAATAGATAAAAAACAAGTTGCTGACAGCTCACTGTTCAAAGATCCTTTCAGGAATGAGGGAAAGAACTCAAAGGAAAAGAATTCTTCATTAAAAGACAGCATGCAAACACTTGTACTCTAGAAATAGAAGGAGGGAGAAGAGTCTCCAAAAAGATGCAGATCCGCTAACAGAATCTTGGGAAGCCTTCATCTTTTCCATGGTGTGCCAATTAAGAAAAATATGAATGAGGTAATAGAGTAATGTAGTTTAACCTTCACAGATGGCTTTTAAAAATCAGGATAAAACCTGTCAAATTTTTACTGAGCTTACACAGAACTCAGGGCAAAAGACCCAACAGTCTTGTCTGGATACATGGCTACAGTACATATGGGGTCCTTGGATGTAACAGGAGTAGGGAAGTAGGAGCACTAAGACACTGTTGAGATTTTTTTCCCTTGAATACTATAACACTTGGTCACCCTCATGAGGAAAGATTAACTCAAGTGACTACAGGTACAAGAGATGGCAGTTAGAAGTCTGAGACAAAGGGAGGATCAGTTATTCCAGAGATAACTATGAAAGAGTTTTAATTTTTTTTTTAGCTAGTAAAGTGAAGAATAATGATAAGACCTGCTTGCTCTCTAGAAACATTAAAAGGGGATGAGCAGCAAGAGAGCTATTTAAAGGACAGTTTTAGCAAAAGAGTGAATTTGTGATTTTTAATTCATGAATAAATTAGGCAGGATAGTTGGTGCAGGGAAGCTCTGAAATAACCTACCAGGATTGTTTCTGAACAGTAAGAATTCAAATTATGTTGAATTCTTCAGTAAACTGAGCTTTATTAAAAGGATAAAAGCTATCCAGCTTCATTTTGCTTGTGTAATTTTGTGCTAGTTTTGATAGTTACTGCATTCTGGAAGGATTTAATGAGAGCTGGAGATAGTAGGAAGATATGGCAGTAGTAATACGGGAGGTAAGAGAAAAGACAGGATAGTAGAGCAGGCTGTTAGTGGGGTCTTTGGAGGATTATTCAAAGAAAGTGTTACAGTAACTCAGATATTCCAGATTACACAAAATTGACTGTGAACAAGTGGCACCAAATCTGGCCGGGCTTACGCCTCTGCAGTAGGGAGGCTTTGTGCTCTCGGCAAGGTAACTGTGGAAGTAATGGGGTTGTCCCATTGCTGCGCCCTCCTTTTCTTCTGTTCCTCCCTGAGATAACTGAATTTGCCTGTTTATATACCTTAGTTTGTTTTTCATAAGGAGTCATCAACCTCCTTTTCACTGTACTCATACCACCAGAGACAAGGGCTGTTACACAGCCCTTGCATCTGTGTGTCCATTGGGGTGTGCAGGGCTCTTGAACAGAAATAGTTTGTGGCACTCACCTAAACAAATGCTCCAAAAAAGTGATTTCTACACAGTTGTGACTCTATGTGGTAAAGAGCTAATATGCTTTAGGAGACCTGCCCTGCTCTGTGATGTGAAGCCAGTGGTTCAATACTGTGTTGTTTCAAAGATTTCAAACAAACGAATGGCTGTGTTGCTCAGGTGAGACTTGTGAGCAGTGCATTCAGAGTAACATGAAGTCTCACTGTTTGCATAGTACTGTGAAACTGAAAACCACTCTTCTTCCATCATTAGCTGGAAATCAGGAAGGTTACTGACATCCCTGCCATGCACCCAGAGTTCTTTTATTCAGCATACCCCTTTTTGTGATGATGTGGAGAAACTGAGACAGGTTGTTCTCTGTGCATCTTGGCCTTGCCAGCTCCCAACTTTGTCCCTGTGAACACACTTAAGCCATATCATTTCCTGCTGCACCTGCTGCTAATTGTAGCTTCAATGGGTTGCACTGCTGCCAAGTTAGCAAGTCTTCACAAATCAATTTGAAAGCAGCCTTACTCCACTTAGGATCTTAGCAGCTAATCACTGCTGCTCATTTTTGCTCTCTGAAGGGCCACTTGAAGGGCAGATTACTCTGCAGCAAAGCATTCATTCACTGAGTTATGACCAGACGCTAGTGTAATTGAGCTGAGCTCTGTGCAATAACACAGATGAATCACTACAGAAGACTATTTTTATACTATGTTCCTCTTGTGTTTGCAAAAAGAACTTGTTTGAAGCCTGAGAGGGTTTTTTTTTAAAAGTAAAAAAAGAGGAGGGGGAGCACCAGTGATCTGTGCTGCAAGCAGTGCATTGCCATCTCTTATGTTACAGCTCTGATCTGCTCGTGTGAGGTGCTGCAGTGGCTCAGCGGTTCAGATCTACATTTGCATGGTAATTTGCAATGCTGATCTGGCTTCATAGTGGTGCTCTTGTACCAAGTTATGTTACACTTCTGTTTCCATGAAACTGTTGATGCTGTAGTAGTTTCTGGATTTGTCTGCTTCCTATTCATAGCAGAGGCCCCTCTTCTTTCCTACCCAGGCTCTGCAGCCTTACGACTGCAGTAGTGCATGAAGTAACAAGCTTGACTGCTTGTTGTAGCACCCTGAGGGAACTGTTGCTGATGTTATTAATTTAAGGGAAAAAACCCACCTATCCAACCCCAAATAACTTTAGGTTTGCTTAACAGTGCATGTATTTTGTTAATTTTATTCCCATTTATGGTGATTTTGCTTTTTCTTATTAAACTTTCTCTAATGGCATATTATGCTGAGTCTTGTGTATAAAGTGGTGAATGTAGTGCATTGTCCAGCAAGAAATGTGATTTTTAATTTAAGGTGCCTCGAGGAATTCCTGTAGTAAAGTAATGTGCTAGCATAGTTATGGCCTAACGTAATAACAGTAGTACAGCAGTGGTGTAGATGCTTTATAAAGTACTGCAGGGCAGGACACACATATGACAGGGTAGAGCGTGGCATTTCAGCAGGTGCCAGAGCACTGTTCCACAGGATATTGTAATTATTTGGAAAATGAAGGTAGTTATTCTTAGAAACTAACAAGCTGTGTGTGTTGTAGAAAATTGTTATTGTTCTTGAAGAAAGCAGAAGTGATACTTAACTTTAAATAAAGCTGTCCTGAACTTCAGGCTGCTTTAACTGTATTTGTCAGAGGTACATAAACAAACTTGACTGCTTTCTAGTAAAACCCAAGTCACTTAAAATGAAAAATTTTAAGTAGTGTCACAGAAATGATCTGCTGTAAGCATGTGATAAAAGCTGGCAGATGGTTGGGAAATCATCTGTCTTGAGTTCCTCTCTGAAGTGCTGGTACACAAAAGCGTGCAATGTAGAAAGAGGAGCTGTGTGCAGTTACAGGGATACATTCTGGCTGGGGTCACAGACATGTGGTGGGATAGGATGTGATTAAGACAGGCTGGGATAGCAAGGAGGGGGAAGCCCTTTTGTGTGTTGGAGCAATGGGAATGCATGGAGCCCTGCCTGAAGGTGGGCAAAGAGCTGGTCAGGATTAGAGGATGGATTAATGGAGAGGACATCATGGTGAAGAAAGGAAAGCCAAAGCCCACCTGGAGTTAGATCTGGTGAAGGAGACAGAGACCAGTAGGAATGGCTTCTATGGTACAGGCAGACTCGGAGAAAAGTGCTGCTGAAAGATGTGGTGACAGAAGTCATGGAAGAAGCTGTGATAAGGCCTGTCTTCTTCACCTTGGTCTTTACTGCTAAGTCTGGCCTTCAGCAGTCTCTGATGCCCAGGAGACCAGGAAGAAAGCCTGAAGCAAAGAAGACTTGTCCTCAGAGGAAGAGGATCAGGTTAGGGCGCATTTAAACAAATAGGACAGATAAAGGCACGTGGGATCTGATGGGATGGAGTGTAGAGGGAGCTGGCCCATGTCAGAAGGTGCTTGGGAGTGTTTGGTGTGGATTCAGAGAGGAGAAATGATGTTTCACCAAGGTGGTAGCCTTCTGGGAAGAGATGGGCTGGTTTGGTGGACAAGAGGAGAGCAGTGACTGTTACCTTGGCTTTAGTAATGCTGTCAATGCTGCCTTACCATAGCATCCTCACAGACAAACTGGTGAAGTGGGGGCTAGCGAAGTGGGCAGTGGGGTGGACTGAAAACCAGCTGCCTTACTGGGCTCAAAGTGCTGTGATCACTGGCATGAAATCCAGTGGAGGGCAGCCCCTAGAGGTGCACCCCAAGGGTCAATACTGAATCCAGTCCTGCTTAGCATCTGTGTTAATGATTAGGATGATGGCATAGAGCACACACTCAGCAAGTCTGCAGGCAGTACAAAACCGGGAGAGGCTGATATACCAGATGGATGTGCTGTTTTGACAGGCTGGATGTATCTTATGACCTACAGGAATCCCAACAAATTCAATAAAAAGGAAGTGGTCCTGTGGAAGTGGAATAACCTCAGGCACTAGTAGATGATGGTGGCTGCCTGGCTGGGAAGTGGCTTTGGAGGGAAGGACCTGTTCATCTTGGTAGACATGAGGTTGGATGAGAGCCAACAATGTACCCTTGGGGAAAGGACTGCCATGGGCATTAACAGCAAGTGTCAGGAGTTGGTCCTTTCCCTTCTGCAGCCCTGGTGAGCACCTGTGGAGTGCTGTGCTCAGCTGAGCTCCCCTGTGTGAGGGGTAATGTGTGCTAGTGGAACAAATACAGAATAGGACCACGAAGATAATTACAGGGCCTGGAGCATCTGTCATGTGAGGAGAGGCTGAGAAACCTGGGACTGCTCAGCCTGCAGGAGAGAAGGTTCAGGGTGAGGGATTGGCGATGCAAATCTTTTAATTGTTTATAAACATTTGATGAGCATGAGTAAAAATTACTCTGGCAGACTTTTCTTGTTGGTGCTCAGTGGAGGACAAGAGCAATAGATACCATTTGAAGCACATGAAATTTATCAGAACATGGACCACTGCTTTACAGTAAGGGAGATAAAGTGCTGGCACAGGTTGCCTAGAGAGGCTGTGGAGTCTCCATCCTTGGGGATATTCAAATCTGGCTGGAGAGAGCCCTGCACAACCCACTGTGATTGACCCAGCTCTGAGCAGGCAGCTGTACTAGACAGTCCCTGGAGATCCCTTTCCATCTCAGCCATTTTGGGATTTTGCAGTGGCCTGCAGTCACCAATTTGCATGAGTATGTCTGAAACCTGTGAATTTAAAGAATATTTGAGTTTGCCTAACTACCAGGTGGTTTTATTGGTAGTGGTTAGCACACTTGAAAGTCAATTCAATAGAAACTCTTCATGCTAAAAAAAACGTATAGAGATTAAAAACAGGCACTAAAATATTCTTACTGTCTTCAGCCGATTATGAGTTGCAGAATTGGTAATATTTGATCAAGCCCATGATATTTGAAATGTATATTTTGGCTGGCCTTTTCTTCTTTAGCTTTCTTATTGGAGAGAATGAATATTCAGTTGGGAGATACTGAAAATATAATACTTTTGTTTCATACAGAAAGTGGAAAAATACTATGCTTTTGAGATTCCAGATGTACCAGCAAAATCTGAATACCTAGAAGTTAAATATTCAGTGAGTATAATTAATCTGACAAAATACCATCACTTGCTTTCTTATCTAATTAAGTTTACAATGTGAGCAGTTTCTGTTTTGAACAGAACAACATTGAACATTGTTGTTGTCGTTGCTGATGTATCCAGTGTGGATGAAGAACTTTAATTTCAGTGTGTTTTTACGTTACTGTCGTGATTTTTAAGAGGAGCCTACGGTGTGATTCCCTCAGTTACTCTGAGGTATTATGGGTTAGGGCTTTGCTTGTGGGGAATGATGATGATTTCAGTACTGTGTAGTTTTGATAAGGTGCTGACTGAATATGGTGTGTCAGCCTTGAAGGCTTCTGTGGGGTGAAATGACTCAGTGCTCTCTGTTACCTGTTAGGCTGAATGCCCTCGGCTTCCCCAAGATCTGAAGGGACAAACATTTTCACATGTGTTCGGAACCAACACCTCTAGCCTGGAACTGCTCTTGATGAGTCAGAAGATCAAAGGACCCTGCTGGCTGGAAATAAAAAATCCACGTATGATGGTTTGCATGTGAAATACCTGGTTACTAGGAAACACATATAGTTATAGATAGGGGGCAGGAGGGGAAATTTAATTTGTACAATGAATTATCATTTTTGTACATTAACCTTGCAACTTACTGGTTTAATTTTCATTATCTAGTACAAATTGTAACCTATTCTTCCTTTTTTGGAGTGACAGCTATCCATATAAGGTTGTGCACTGTACAGATGAGATTATAACTTTTAATGTTATATGCTGTGAGAGGGAACTGTGTAGTGCCCAGCAGCAGCTGCTCTTTGATGCATACTCTAATGCTGTGTATACTGAGCTAAACTTACTTGACTTGAAAATGACTCATCTTTCTGCTCTTGATAACTTAAGATTTGGGGTTTTTTCTGCAAATCTATGTTTTTAAGAACAAAAGGCTGCTAGAGGTTTTTTTGTTTGTGAATCAGGTTTTTATGTATTTTTCCCTGACACTTGGAAAAGTTTGTGGTGTGGAACTGTTTAGTTTTAAATCCTTTCTGCCTCATGAGCAGCATGCAGCACTTACAGGTGATTATGCTGCTTTATTTTGGCTTGGTAAGAGCACTTTATTCAGTGTGTGCTGCATATTCCCACGAACATAGGGATGTTGATCATACTGGACAAAAGCTATTACTGCAGTCTCCTTAGGGACTGACACTGACAGCACTGTGTGAACACTGTATGAACACTGACACCAAGGAGGTTCTCCTCTTCAGCAGCTCACTCAGTCACTGACAGAGCTGGTACCAGTAAGGATGACTGTGTAAAGCTGCCTGAGGTACTTTTTGGGTTATGCAGACTTTGATCCAAATCTTCTTTCTTATTTGGTGTTAAAGAGCTCCTGCTGACTGGGAAGTCAGGGCCCAGGGAGTTACCAAAAATTGGGTCTTGGACTATCCCACCAGGGCAAAACATTAAAAGGATGTGCTCTGGGCAGCAATGCCATCAGAGAAGCCTTGTCTGTGGTTCCCAGAAGAACGGAGGTGGTTTGTGTTGTTTCCTCAGAGCCTTCAAACCAGCCAGTCAGCTGGTGTAAAGTGGAGGCTGTGGCCATGAAGCCTGGCTTGGTGAATGTGGTTAAAGATCTTTCTCCTCCTCCTCCTCTGGTGGTCATGTCCTTCAGCATGAAGACCATTCAGAACCCAAAGACTCACCAGAATGAGGTAAGTAATCTGCTCTCATTTTCGTTTGGTTTTGTTCTTTGGCATATACTAAAAATTTTCTAAGGCTTGGAAGAGCCTCATAAAACATGTTTAGATATGTTTGCTGTTGAGAAAGGTTTCTCTGCTCTGGGCTTTTCAAAGAAATTTTTATTGGAGTCTCACTCTGGGTTAGGGGGCCTGATTGGTGAGAATGTTTACTGTGACAGTGGATCCTATGTATGTTTTCAAGCCTTCTATTTTGTCTATTGTGCCTCCTAGTTATAAATGAGACTGCCTCAGAATAGCTGTTAATGGATTAGTATTTATTTATTTATTTATCTAGAATTAATCATAGGTTGTAGGTAAAATGACCAGGATTTTCTGCTAATAAAATTCATTTCAAAATGAGAATTTGGTCTTGATCTTAGAGCACCTGCTATTCTGCTGTAAGATCTTCCCTCAGAAAGGAGATGTAGGTGTCCACTCTCAGTTTTGGTCTGCAGACCACATGTACTTAAGCACATTTCCTTTTTTAACATAACTCTTACTAACCTTGGAAGAGATTTAGTATTCACAAATAGGATAGGATTGTTGTTTCTGGCTAATTGAATTGAAGAATTATAGGTTGGCAAATTTTTCAAGCAGAATTAATTCCTCGTGGTGAATTAAAATTTTTTTGGTGGAAGTATGGAAAATATGTGGTTTCTGGCCAAAGTAACAGGACATACACAAGATAGCAACAGGACTCTGCTTGCCAAGATGCTTTAAAGCCTTTCTGCTTTGTTTTCTGTTGGGTTTTCCTGGCCATTGTCTGGGGAGCCAGGCCATCCTGCCAGCAAAGCAATCAAAAGCATCAGTCTGGCTTCTAAACACTAAACCTCTTGGCTTCTTGGCGGTGTTGACTGCTTGCATAGGGGCAGCCCTTCCCGAGGCAAGGCTTCTCTGCCCTGCTCACATCTTCCCTGCACTCCATAGGGAATCCTTTAAACTGTGGGGTCTGGTCAGACTCAGAACAAAAACTGATAAAAGTAGAAGTTTTCCAAAACGAATTATTTTTTTCTCTCAAATTTATAATCATTTAGGAGCAAGTACTATTTTATTTTCCTTGAGATCAATCGATAACTTTTTTTCTTCTTTTTAACTATTTGTAGTTGGAATTAATTTAAGAAAGATATGTTGTGGAAATGGGAGAAAAGAGATGGGGAACTCTTAAAAAAGAAAAAGAGGAGGGAAGGAATGAGTATGGATAGGTAGTCATGCTTATGAAGTTGTGTGTTCTGTATCTCCTTGGTGTAGGTTGTGGCTGTTGCAGCTCTTGTTCATCAGAAATTTCCTTTGGATAAGGCTCCACCTCAACCTCCTTTTCAAACACACTTCTGTGGTATGTACTTGGAACAGTTTGAGTAGGAAAATAATTAATTCCATGCTTTTTGGTTTTTTTGTCATGTTTTGGTTTTTTGGTTGTGGGTTTTTATTTATTTATTTATTTAAATTTTTTTTTCTTTCTGTCACTACAGCAATAATGGCCTAAAACAGACAACTGACAAAATCTCAACTCCCAGACACGCTTTTCTCCCCATTTTTAACTTCACTGGTTACTGACTTTTTATCGAAGGCTTAATTAAAAAAACCTTAGTTTGAGATGATGCCAAGTACATTTTCCTGTAATTTTTATTGGTTTTACTCCATCTTTCTCATTTAGACCATTTATTTACTGTCACGTCAGTTCTTTTTCTGTTCAGTTCTTCCAAACAGAATTATTTATAAACAAGTTTTCTTAGGGGGAAAAAAAAAAATCTTGCAGCAGTGTCTTTGCAGTAATATCAGCTAAACCTTAAGATTCAGACCCTGACTGGAAGTGATGAAGTGTTGAATGCTTGTGAGAGGAAGTTCTTCAGGAGCTGTGGCCCATAGTTTTAATGTCAAGTGATAACCTTAAATATGACTGATTCGAATTGATTAATGCTTTAGTAATTACTTGGTTATCTTAAAGACAGTATTCCCTTAAAGCTGGTGGTTTAGAATTAGAGGTCAGTTTTCTCAACTCACTTTGTTGTGAATGGGGAGGGTACAATTAAGAACTTGTATGTAAGTATAAATATCACTTTTTGCAGCTGTTTCCAAGCCGAGTGATTGCATTTTTCCTTATGACTTCAAAGAAGCCGTTAAGAAGAAGGTAATTTCATTTTGTTACCCTTCTGATTGCAGTACCTTATAGAATATGAACTTCATGGTGCTTTTGGTAAGTTGTGGAGAGAAATAGTCAAAGGAATGGCGTGATTATTTAATTAGTTTTCCACTCTGCAAACTTAAATCCAGGTATTTATTCTGTGTTGCTTGTAAAAAAGTGGTGTGTGCTCTGTGATTCAGTACTGCTGCTAATTGTGCTCTTAAAATAGATGAGGTGTTAGACAGGAGACTTGGAAAGGTTTTGCAAAGAGGATAAAATCGTGATTAATTTTCATTGTACCGGACTGTGTACTCTTAGTAAACTGAGAGAATTTGTTTCTTCTTTTCTTGGAGAGTAAAGTCTGTCAAAATTTAGAAGATATCCTTTCTAAAGGGTGGTGGGAGAGCTGACAGAATAATAAAGTAACCTATTTTTGTTTTTCCTGTATTTCTGTGTGATCTTAAAGTCTGTGAGTGAAGGATGCATATGGAGCATTTTCCTGGTGTGCTTGATTCTTAGGAGGCTCTTAAAATATCACTAGACACCTGCATTCAAAAGCAGAAGGGAAAAAAGCCTCTGAGAAAAGCTTTCCATGTCTATGGGAGTGAGAAAAAAAATCCTTGAATTACAGAAGGAAAAGCAGAACTCTGTGGTGCTTTGTTATTGTCTTGTAACTAGTAGGGGAGAGGAGATGCTTCCATTTTAAACTTACTGGGTCATTGAAATCAGGTGCTCTCATGCTCCTTTTAGAATGCTAAAATAGAAATTGCTGCAACAGAGAGAACACTGCTGGGGTTTTTCCTTGCGAAGATTCACAAAATTGACCCAGACGTTGTTGTGGTGAGTAGTTCTGAGACTTTGAGAGTTAAAGCATATTGTCAGTTGGTCAGCTTTGTTCTTTTTCTTTTGTCTCCTTATAGGCTTTTTAATGCTTGTCTTAGACTGCCTTATGAATTGAGTTTGCTTATGAGACAGCAGGTATATTTTGATACAAAGATGATACGGAATTTTCCCTGACAGCATTTTATACATACTATTATTTCCCATAATAGCTAAAATAGGCAGTATTTTCACAATACCTGAAACAGGTTTTTTTTCTTTACTCAGAAAGACAAAACACAACAAAAAACTGATGATTTTCTAGAAAAACGGGAACTCTTGGCATACTTAAGATTCTGTTGCAGTTCAGATGCTCGTATAATTTGTGTTTATTCTGTAAATCAAAATAACAATCTATACAAATCCATGAGATCTGAGCAAAGTTTTGCAATAAGCATTCTTACCTTTTCTACTATTTTTAGCAGCTGAGGGTTTATTATAATTACTCATTTTCTTTCTTTTTGGTTATGTTTAATTAATGTACAGTTCTGACTTTCATGTAGTAAAATTTTGAAGACTATTTGAAGTTGGTTTTAAGTCTGAGGTTGGTTAAGCTGCTTCTATAGCACAGTCTTGCACTGCACAGAAGTACCTGCTGGAGGGGACCTGCAGTTCCTGGGGGCTGGCTCATGTTCCTCAGGGTAGCATTTTGCTTTCAGCTGAGGGTACAGACCAGGGTCATCAATGTACTTAGCACTGTTTAAAATATTGCTAGAGCGCTTTGGCATGTAAATATTGCTTGCAAGGTGTTCCTACTCAGATTTAACAGCTATTCCTGTTGTAGTATCAAAGCAAAAAAAAGTAAGAGTATTTTGATGTCACTATTGTGACTTTCACAGATGGAGAGGAAAGGAATTACTCTTATCTTAAGTTTATATGCTCTATGAAGAATGTTGTGGATTTTTTGGAAAGCTTTAAATCCTAATCTCTGGTATCAAAGCATGAAGCTGTATTGTGTGTGCTATGAGCCAGTTATAGAGCTGATTTTGGTATTCTACTGAACAGCATTGTTAGTGTTAAGACTAATGAGTACTGCTGATGAACGTTCTCTTAGAAAGTGCTTTCTACAAGAGAGATAATGCCATCAATTAGTTGGAAAAAATCACAAAGGGCAAAGGAATACTGAGTGTGTGAAAGTAAATCTTTGAATTTGCATTTGTTGTAACCTTTTTTGTTATCTTTTCTGCTTCAAGGGTCATAATATTTATGGATTTGATCTGGAAGTGCTGCTTCAAAGAATTAATTTGTGCAAAGTCCCTCACTGGTCCAAGATAGGTCGACTGAGGAGGTCTAATATGCCAAAGCTTGGGGTAATAAGATTGCTTAAGTCTTTTAAGCCCCTTTATGTTGCATGTGATTAAAAATGAATTAGTTTTTCCGAGGAATTGCAAATGTGACACTGATGTATTTTGACTGCTGGTCATGCTGAATTTCGTGGGTCCCAGATCAGAAATTATGAGTGTGTATATGACTTCTATTACAGTAATAGGATAAACTGATTTTCAAGTTAGGCTAATTTAGTTTACTTACCTCAACTAGATGATAGTAATGACAGTTTAATTTCAATAGTCTTTACTGTAACAGTCTTTGTCTGCTGTAACTGTAAAATTAGAAAAAGCAATTTGGATTGATGGGTGAATCATCCCATAGAGAGCTGCTAAGCTAATAATTCCGTAGTTCTTACTACATATTTGTTCAGAGGACAATGTGTGAAGCTTGGAGTACTGAAGTGCTGAACATAGCTGTGTTCTTGCCCATTCCTGTACTTTTAGAGGCTAAGATGGGTATTCCTGTGTGGTTCTGTGACTTTTTCACCCTGCTTTTATTATGAAAAGTATCCTTGGAGGAAAGACAAAATCCACACCCAGGATTTTGGGGGTATTCTAATGATTGAAGAAAAAAAAAAAAGCATGATAGTTTTAAGAGTTAAGATACAACTAGTAGTGAGAGTTAACTATCTATTTCTTAATATCCACATACAGTGAAAGATACCATGGGTTCCTTTAGGGCATAATTATAAATCCTGGAGTATTAGTGGTATTTAATAGCGTATTCGAGTACTTAGTGACCAACTGACTTGACCGAATCCTATAAACATATATTGTGGATAGATGTTTTTTGTTAATGTTGGTATGTTTCATTGTATTTGGGTTTTCTCTCCTTATGCAATATGATGAAGGGTCGAGGAGGGTTTGCTGAAAGGAATGCTGCCTGCGGTCGAATGATTTGTGATGTAGAAATTTCTGCTAAAGAACTAATTCGTTGCAAAAGTTACCATTTGTCTGAACTGGTCCATCAGATTTTGAAAACTGAAAAGGTAACAGTTCTACCAGAGGAAATTCGAAATCTGTACAGGTATGTTGCTAATTGGGGCTTTTAATCCTTCTCTGGAAAGCAGAGGAGCTGGTTCCTTGGCATAAAGTTTTACGTTTGCTTACTTGATTTGTCATGGGGATGCTGACTTAGCATACTGGGATTTGGAAAGTTAAATAATCTTAACATTATGAAATAACATTTCAAGCTACTTGTGGTGGCTACTGGTGGCTTATTATGTGTGAAGCAAATTGATTTGTGGGAGCATTGGTGTAGACATACTAACAGGAGATGCGAGCCTGCGTTTTGGGGTGGTTTTTCAATTACAAGAGCTTGCTATAAAATTCAGCAGTGGTGTGCTACAGATACCATGTGTTCCGTACAGCACATAGGTCTAAATTACTACTGAGTACAAAGGAGATTGATTTTTACTTTGCTAGGCCATGCCTCTTCTTTCCCCAGTGATTCTCCTCGCTTGCTGTTCATGCTGGAAAACACCTGGACAGATGCCAAATTCATTCTCCAGATCATGTGTGAGCTGAATGTTCTGCCCCTGGCTCTTCAGATAACAAACATCTCTGGGAATGTCATGGTACGTTTTTATTACTTTCCACCCCCCTCCATTGTCCCCCCAAAACAGTTCCATGTTTTCTGTGTTTGGTTTGCTGGGTTTAACTTCTAAACACTAATTTAGAAAGCACAATGCTGTAAATATTTTGCTGTGACAAGTGGGACAGTTCAATGTTCTAATCAAGTAATAATGTAAAACTTCCTTAAAAATGTCACATTTGAGTTTTGTGCACAGTGATGATACAGGGTAGTAGTAATGCTAGGTGAACTTAAATAGTTGGAGTACATTGCTTAATCTGTTTTGCTGTCAGTGTTTTCTGTGCTTTGGTTTGAGCTCTCTTTTCGCCCCTCTTCAGTCGAGGACAATGATGGGCGGACGATCTGAGCGTAACGAGTTCCTGCTGCTTCATGCCTTTCATGAGAAGGACTACATAGTGCCAGACAAACAAGTTTTCAAAAAGCCTCCACAGAAGTTGGTGGGTCCAGTTTTTCTCTTTCCAAGAATTTTTATTAAAAAAGGAAAAAACATTTTTCCATCTCTTGCGTGTTGCTATTCAGTGGGAGCACAAGGAACCCCAAACATAACTCAGCTATAACTTAATGGTACAGCATATGCTTAATTATAACTTTTTTTTTAATGTGGAATTGATAATGAGTGGGAGAGTGTAACAGCTTTTCCATTGCATCACAGATCTGTAAAAACCCAGTTGTTCTATTGGTTTAAAATTAAAATAAGCTAAGTACTTGTCTGTGTAGGGAAACAGTAAAGAAGATAATCCGTGTTGTTTAATACCTGCACTTAGTTATTTTGATGAACAGTGTTTCAAGTATAATGGGTTATATGGGTGAAATATCAAAAGGTATTAAAAAAATTCCTTTGTGTAATACCAGTGTAAATAATATTTATAGAAATATCCAGATGTTTGTTAAGGAACAAATTAAAATTTGAGAAGGTATTTGTATTTCACTATATTTCGCTCTTTAGTTTTAAGTAAGTTCAACAGCAAACTTGAAAGCAACAAATTCTGTTGATTGTATTGCTGCATCAAAGTAGTGCTGGAATTCTCAGTGATTCAGAATAGAATTGAATAATTGGGAGAAGAATTCTTACTACAATGTAACAAATACCAGAATATTCTTTGGGTCAGTAATAATGTTTTTATTTGTTTTATTCAAGCCCAATCATTCTGTTTCCAAAACCAGCATTTTAATTGGGCAATCATACCGCTTCTGGGTTATGAGTTGATTTTTTTTGTGGTGTGGACTTTTACAGCCAGCTGGAAAAGGCATTCTAGTGCTGGGTTGAATGATGACAGTACTTCAAAGTCTTTGTCATCTCTTGTTAGCAGTTTTTTCTTATCAGAATTGGTTTAAAGGCTGTTTTGACATGTAGAGAGCTTTAGTAAGGATCATGATGAAAACACCATGTTTTGCATATATTTTAAAAGGAATTCTGCACTGGCTCCCAAATTTGTATTTTACTTGCCAAAAATAACTCCTCTAACATTACAGAAATCTTAGAGACGAGATAATGACTATTTTAAATGCCAAATGTAGGTGGATGAAGATGAAGATTTTGAAGATCAGAATAAATCAAAGATAGGGAAAAAGAAAGCAGCATATGCTGGGGGCTTAGTCTTGGATCCCAAAGTCGGTAAGATGTGGCAATTTTCTTTCTTCTATGAAGTTAGAGACAGGTAGGTTATATTAATGCAGAGAGAGTGCAGTGGGGAAATCTGTGTTTGTGGGAGTTCGGTGGCGTGGTTGTGAGGGGAATGTTGTTGCATACAACAAAATTCCCAACAATGATTGTGGAATTGCTTCTTTTAAGGAATTAGGACTGTATATCTATGTATAATTCCCTAATGGACACGTAAGTTTTCTTTCAGTTTCTCCTCTATGTGGGGAAAACTGTACAAGTGTCCTATAGTAACACAGAAGCTATCTGTTCAACTCTGGTGAGTTAATGGGGTTGGATCGTTCCACTTCTGACAGCTTTCTGTAAAGGGCAGTGGTGCACCTCAACAGCTGCTTGAAGGGATTTAGATTATGGAAATGTGGTACAGCCTATTACTGTCACTTAAATATTAACTGTGGAGTTGTATGAAGTCCTTTGAGAGACCTGAGTAATTATGACTTTTGTTTTAAACTCTGTTTTAGGTTTTTATGACAAGTTTATTTTGCTTCTCGACTTCAACAGCTTGTACCCATCGATTATTCAGGAGTTCAACATCTGCTTTACCACAGTGCAGCGACTGTCATCAGAAGCACAGAAAAGGACAGAGGTTTGTGTGCTTTAACTTCAGAGTGTTTTCTGTGAATGAGCTCCTTAAGAAACTGTTCTTTTCCACTGTTTTTTTTGTCCCCTTTCACACATAAAAAGTGATTCTTGTTTAAAGACATATACTAAGTTTTGGGTTGGGACTTTTTTGAATATTTTGTGTCTGTCACCTTCCTTTCTGTGATACTCCTGCAGAATCTCGGTAAGTTCTCTCCCATCTAATCTTGGTATTCTCATGAAATTTTTACTGAGGCTCTGTGACCCTTTTCAGCCACACATCCTGCCTAGCAATTTCTGAGCCCATTTCTAGTTTCATCCTAACTTGATAGAGGCTTCCTGAAGTTAAGTTGCTACAGAATTCATGGAAATATACCTGAAGGAGGTAGGCAAAAGTCTCATACTTTCTACAGGAAAGAATGCAGTTACAAGCCCAAGCCTTATTCAACATCAGGAAAACTGTGTGTGTGTCTTGGGAGGGTGATGTTGTGACTGTGTCAGCTGTGGGACCAGCTTCGCAAAAATTCATGCTGTTCAAACTGTATTAAACACAACTGAAAAGCCCCCTGAAGGTACAGTTCCATGTACTGTTTTATAAGCAGCTGTGTTGGCTCTGGCTTATCCATGGCTGGAGATTCTCATTTCCTCAGCTGTGCTGAAACAGTTATTGGTGGAGCTGTGTTGTAAACTGAAGCATTGAGCTGGTCAGGTCTGAAGGTTAAACCAGAGGCTTTTATTTCTAACTGGTATCAGTTAGATATCACAGGCTGGAATTAGTTAGTCCTGTAACAACTGAAATATGAACTCAGTAACAGAAATGAGGAGACAAGTATGTGGAGTTCTGTCAGTAAGTTCCTCCAAACTGTCATTCGATTTTCCCTGCTTTCTGAAGTGTGCTTCAACTTGAAGCAGCTCATTTTGATTTCTGTCACTGTATGATGTTTAATCAGGCTTTGGTGTCATTTCTTGTTACAGTTCTTCCCAGACTGCTTTACTGAACTTGCCAACCTCACAGTGTCTGTATTGCCCTTCCTTTGTACATTTCTGTCGCTTTCACTGCGCTTGAAATGTCTTTCCATTTTTGCTGAATGTGTCCTTTCTGCTATGTTGTTTTGTTATAATCAAGAGTTGCTTGGGGTGGAGTTTTTGTTCTATTGCTGTGGTCGATTTCACTTTGGTCAGTTGTATTATTCAAAGTATCAGTTCCACAGAGCATGTGTTCCTTTTGACAGGTCTGAACACCAAAAGTACTTATGTGATGATAAAAAAGGGATGGATTTTTCAGCATGGAAAGAATTGCTGTGTGTGTACTTTTCTTTATATTTTTGTATCTATATATATATATACACCTAAGAGTGAGAATGTGTGTGTGCGTTATTTATCTGGATTTATATATGTATGTATGTACATAAATATATAACACACACACACTCTGATAGAAAATAAAAATCTTCCTGCTACTGGTCCATACCTTCTTTGTGTTTCTCCTACAGTGAAACAGACTTAGGCCCTGTCCCCCAGCAGGGGCAAAGTAATACAGTTAAACACTGCAAAAAACCCCTCATGCTTGTTCTAAACTGTGCTTTGGGTGCTCTGCAGGAACTGGCACAAGCTGTGGGGTTTTGGTTCTTTTCCCCCCAAGCTTTTCACTTAATGCATTAAAATGTAATCTTCAAGCAATAAAATGATAAGTAGCGGTGATCATTTGACAGGTCGAAGAAGAGGAAGAAATTCCAGAGCTTCCAGACCCATCTCTGGAAATGGGAATTTTGCCTAAAGAAATCCGGAAACTGGTGGAGAGAAGACGCCAAGTTAAGCAGTTAATGAAACAGCCAGATTTAAATCCTGACCTCTATTTACAGGTGTGTTTTACAGAACTCCGTTGATTTTTCCTCCCACTCCCCTTAAGTGCCCTGATCAGCCTTGTAGAATAGGGATGATTAGTAGTGAGCAGTGATTGTAATGTGCTTTATTTGTAGCCCATCACTGCTGCAGACTGTATAAAAAAGCTGTGAATGTAATTGTGAGCATTAAGTTCTCTGATGCCTGTGGTTGGATCATTTTTGCTGGTTGTGTTTCTTTTCAGTATGATATCAGACAGAAAGCTTTGAAACTCACTGCTAACAGCATGTATGGCTGCCTGGGATTTTCCTACAGCAGATTCTATGCCAAGCCTTTGGCTGCTTTGGTGACACATAAGGGGAGAGAGGTAAGTCATTAAACAGGTTATACACACATGTAAAAAGGCTGAATTTAAGCCACCTGCTTTTTTTCATTTAATAGGAGAATGGTTTTGTTCTTGAACCTGCTTTTGGTTTCAGAACTCTTGTCTTTCTTGTATTGTGAAACTATTTGGTTTCAGTGGGCCAGATTGTGGCGACAAAAAAAAATACCAAGGCTACTTTCACATTTTCCATGGATTTCCACTTCTGCTCTATGGGTTGGTCTTTGATTTGGTGGTATGCTTCAGCTTTGGATGAGCTTGCTTTTAGCCATACTGTCCTGTGGCCTGATACAGTGAGTTCCTGAAACCCTAAAGTTTGTGATAAGGCTGATCATGGAGACAATGGATTATGTATTAGGGCTGTTTGTTCCGTAAAATGAAGTTTCTCATTAGCCTCAGATTTTATTTTATGAGTTGCACTTGACTTTATAGGCAAAACTACTCTTGCTATTGATCAGGATGGTAGCTCAGTACAGACCACATCGGTTTTGTCCCTGTGGGAAAAATAATCTGTAACGATCCGAACATACCACTGATATATATCGCCTTAAACCATAATGATGTTGGATATTAGTTCCTTGTAGAAGAGTCTGCAAAGGTGCCAAGAACAGTTGTGTCAGGATGGCTGGTGAGCCTTTTAGTTGATCAGGGAGATGGATGAGGTCACATCCCTGTTGACAGGCACATCCTCCCGTGATGTGAAGGCACACCCACTTTACAATCCCCCATTCAGTTGCATGGGGGTGTTTTATTTCTGGTAACACATCTTTGTTTTTAATAATCTTCCTATCTAAACAGTTCTCTAGAGAGAACCCCACATTTGCTGTCTTCCCAATTTATGTAACCAGTTATGTTTACGCTTACGCATCTCTTTAACTCGGAAATAATTTCCCAGTTTGGTAACTGCAAATGTGCCATGCAGCCATGTAAATTCAAAAGTTAATGTTTCCTTTAATAAGGTATTGTGTTTGTTGTTGTAAGATTCTGATATATTTGTCTATGAGGCTGGCATGCAAAGCAGCTGAGTGTCATAGCTTTATATTTTCTAGTGGTATTTTAAAAGTAATGAATTCTACTTTTTTCTTTGTTTTTTTTCTTTAATGGTCTCCAAATGTCATATGGACCACCTGCCACAAACCTGGTGTTCTATGGATACTTAAGCTTTTGGCCTCTTTTAAGCTGGGGAAATACCCTTTGTTTGCACACAGAGTTTATTCTGATTTGTCTGTAATGTATGAGTTATAACTGCATGAAATTCTGGTATTTCTGCATTATGTTCCAGAGTGACGATGAAATGAGGAAATCCTACATAGGTGCTACAGAATGTGCTAGGGAGTAATTAGAGATGGTTTCTCTTACATAGTTGATCTTTGGTTGGAAAGGATTTCTTACCTCCTAAATTCTGGTGGTGCTAGACCTGTGCTGGCTTCTGCCAAGCCTTTGCACATATTTGAGTTCTTGCCACAGAAGATGACATGAGGACACCTTAGTTTTCTGGTTTTTTTGTTTTGGTTTGTTATGGTTGGGTTTGTTTTTTTTTTTAAAGTTGAAATATCTAATCTGGAAAAACATTACTTTCAATTTTTATTTTAATCTTTCTATTCATAGATTTCCTCTTACCACTCAGTTCTAATATAAAAGGTAAATGTTAAGTATCCGGAGGTTTGGCTTCTTTATGGAAAAGGTTAATTAAAAAGTAACTATTATGAAAAATTTATGGTCTAAATTTAAATGGCCTTTTCTGATGATCTGCAATTAATACCTATTTTTTTTTTTTACTGTTGCAAGGGCACCAGAGTAAATGCAGGTAGGCTTGTAGAAGTCTAAGTGGGAAAAATACTGTGTGGGATGAAAACTGAACTTAATATTTGCACTAACACAATTACAGCTCAGTTGTAAGTCTTAGCAGAATAATTGAAAGTGGGAAATATGTATTTAATGTTGAAGTTGTTAAAGCTCATCCTAGCATTAAGTTTTAATGTAGCTGAGAATGAGTTTTGATGAGTCCTGTAAATTGATGCTTTTCAGCTGTGTGACTGACAACCTTTCCACTGAAGCTGTGGGAAAATTCAAGCACCTGATGCCAAGTGCTGAGTACCACCTCTCCTGGACTCTTAACTTCTCATTGTGGTTTGGAGATGCTGGTGCACTAAAAGTAGTGGAGCTGCCATGGGGTTCCTTACGGTGACTAAAAATACTTGTAATTGCACATAGCCATTTTAAAAACTTGTGTGTGACTGTATTAGTGAACTTGTGAACTGTATGAACAGAACTTGACATGTTCACTTCATTTTGATGGCAGAAGTATTAGGCCATTCATAAAAAGCCAGATCATAGAAGTAGATGATCTTTAAGGTCCCTTCCAACCCTAACCATTCTATGATTCTGTGACAGTGTAACCCATGAAAGCTCAGTTCTCCTTGGTCAGCCTTAGCGAGATACAGGCCAGTGCTTGATCTTTCTTTTCCTTCAGGCAGGGAATAGAGATGTAGCAAAGCCTTACCTCCCTGGCCATGGGCAGGCTGGGTCCAGCAGAGTTTCTCGTGTGTGTCTGTCATTGCAGGGAGCGCGTTGGAGGGGACAGTGTGGTAATGGCGGGCAGTTCTCGCTAGATGGCGATAGAGACCTTGAGATCCTTAATCAATTAAGACTCCTTTTTGTCAAAAGTGTTTGAACGTTGATTATCGGCATTTTCGAAAAAGGGTCTTCCTTGTTTTTTCATTTGCGGGTAATCTTTAAGAGAGATTTATCAGTGTGAATTTGTCAGAGTTTAGTGTGTGGTGTGTCACAGGTAGACTGCTAAGTTTTGGTGTGTTTCAGAAGAAAAAAAAAGGCAAAAATTTGGGGTGGAAGTGAATTAAAACTATAGCTCAGATATGTTTGACCATTTTGGCAAATGTAAATATTTTTCTGTTTTGGCTGGAAGAAATGCATCAGTTCATTTAAAAAAAAAAATTCTTTCTGCATCTGCAATCCAAATGTTGCATTATTGATCAGGAATGTTTTAGAGGGATTCCTGGACTTTCCCCTCCACCCCCAATGTTACTAAGCATTTGCCTGGGCATTACTCTTGTTGTAACTATAGCAGTTGCTTGCATGGAAAAGTAATAGGAAAATATTTAATATATTTTTAGCTGTCCTTTAATGTAATTTAACAACTGGAAACAAGATGAGTCGGAGCTGTACAACCAGCCAGCCCTGCACCAGCAGGCAGTGTCAGGTCATGCCATTCTGGCCTCTCTAAAGGACAAGCCTTTTGATGAAGTGTCAGTTGTCTGGTTTCCTAAATGCAGGATTCCGTTTGCTGCAGGATTCTCCTACAGGACAGCAAAGTTGTTGAGAGAATTTCACTTTAGACATCTTGCTTGCTAATGGCTTTCACTAAATGCTGAGGCCTTTTCCAGGTACTTGCTTTTTTTCCGTGTTGTTTTTTGCTGTTGCATATTTTTGGCCAAGCAAACTTGCCTTTGAAAGGAAAACAACACATTTGCTGTTTTCAGCGGTGCTACCAGGTAGACCTAGTGTTCAAATATGCAAAATAAAAGGGGGAAAGAGGCAATTGGGTTAATTCCAACTTTCTCGTTCAGATCCTTTAGATACATTCTCAATTAATAATTAGTTTAAGGCCCTGGCAGTCAAAAGGAAAGAATAAAAGCATGTTATTGCTGCAGTCTGGGAGAAGAATGGATGAGGGAGGAGAAGAATGAAGTGGAGAAAGATGAGCTCATTTAAAAAAAATTAAGGGTAGGTAAGCAGGTTAATGGCTGTCTACTGTAATTATAATCTGTAAAGAAATCCAGGCATTTCTTTTTCTTTTTTAAAATTTTTTTTTAAAGTCTCGTTCATCCAGGGAAAATGATCATCAGCTGCTTTCTCTTAATTGCACCTAAAGCATTGGTTATACAGTCTGCAAGAGTTGTCATGCGAATGGGGCAATTGACAGACTCCTGGTTTCTTCTGTGTTGTACTATAGGAGAAAGGGGATTGCTAAAAGAGGGAAAGGAGCCTCCTGATGTCTTGTTATAAGCATGCCATCTATATTTACACTGGGAATGCAACATCAATGTAAAAATTTTGGAAGACGTGGAACTTCATGGCAAAAAGGCTAGGCAGAGAGTTTCTAATTGCTTTTAAATATAAAAATGGCAAACCAAAATCTTGGGAGAAATAGTGCTAAATTGCTGCATTGTCCCTAAATGGGAAGTGGTGGGGATAAATCATTTGCCATGTCTGTTAAATTTATCATTATGTGTGCAGTTGTGAGCCTGTGAAAAAGCTATGTATGTTACTCTGCATGCTGATATTCAAAACGAGTTGGAGCAGACAAGTAGAGGCTGCACATAATCTGGAAATGTGAACTGAGTACCAAGTAGTAGAAAAATTATGGAGCATCGTAACATTTGTTGAAATGTTATTGGTAGTCAAGTGCAGGAGATGACATCTGGTCTAATACAGACTTTTGCATCTCCAAGGAGAGGAAATGAAACATTTCAATTAGGAAGAATGGCCAGAATATTTTGGGTGAGGAGGCAATTAGTGAGAGGGGGAAAAAAAAACCCTATTTTATTTTATTTTGGATGGCATGTTGGTATTTTTTTTTTCCCCCTCTGGACAGAAAGGTTTTATTTAATGGGTATTCACCGAAAAATGTTTAGGAAGATTGATCAGATTCAGATTGATTGTACAGCAAGTCAGATGAATAGAGAGACCTTTTCTTTTTTATTTTTTTTACTGCTTATTTTAAGATTGTGCTATTACAAGAGGTGTGGTGCCTCTCACTTCCCGACTGCTGATTTCTGTGGATGGGTTATAGCAATTGCATGGCCCCATGGTGAGTTGGATCAGGCTGGTGATCTGAGTTGAAAACTAACTCCAGAGGAAAACCAAATTGATTTCAGCTGGATCAATGGCTCAGTGAGTCACTGCGTGCTCTGAGTGCTGGTGGAAAGGAAGAGGTTGGGAAGTGGGGGCAGGCCCAGTGTGAGCTATAAGGGGTCAGGCATGACCAGCTCTTTTTTGGCTCATACCTGACTGTGAAACTGTGGGGTTACTGTTAATAGGATAACACATAGGGGTTTCTTTGGTTGTTGTTTTCTTTCTTCTGTACTTTTGATTTTTTTCTTGAGGTTTCCTATCTTGTATTTTTTTTTCTGTCCTGCCAAAAGACACAGATTTTTGCTTGACTCGTATCTTAACCTAGCTGACTACGTAACAACAAGGTATTCCTCACCCAGAATTGCGGTAAAACTGAGAACCAGTGTACTGGGAAGGGCAAGATCTCTGGAACATTCTCTGTATCTCAAATGTAACAGTGTGTCCCCTTTTAGAAGCTGTATGTTTTGGGTAGAGAGCTGATACCTCAAGATAAGGAGGTGCAGAAATGTCTCTCCACATCCAGAGGTAACAGGAAAAGACTCTCAGGTGTTCAATAAAGTATTGGGGAATGCACTTGAATCCTGCACCCTCCAAAGTCTGCCATGCTTCAGCTTCAGAATTACTAAAGAAGTTCTTTAAACCTATCCAGAATATTGCAGGGATTAACAGAGATCCTTCATGGTTCTCTCGTAGAGATGCCTTATAAAAAGGAGACACAGTAGCACAGGTGCTTCACCATGAAGGTTGAGAGCTTTAGCAGCATCACACCACCATTTGTAAACTGCCTCGGTTCTGTTTTCAAACAGATTTGTTTTCCAAAACCCACTGTTAAGGTTAAATTACAAATGCTAACTGATGTTTTAATGTTTTTCTCCAGCCTGTGTATTTGTTGGCACTACATGTCTTTGCAGTACGCATTTTCTTGGTTCATTAGTAGCTTGTCAAAAAATACTTGGGGTTTTGAGGCTTCTGCAGAAGTTGTTCTTTAGGATCTTATTGCCTTACTCATTTGCATCATGCATTTATCTTAAATTGGGTGTTGGCTTGTTCTAGAAACCCTGGGTTTGGATACCTAGATGGTAATAAAGTTTTTGAAATAAAAGATACTTCAAATAGGAGTTAAAAATAATTTTCATTTTCAAGCACTATTCCTAAGAGGATAGAAAAACAGTCTAACTGAAGTGTCTTTCTCCCACGAGACTTAAATAAATATTCATACTGTCCTTCAAAGATATGACACCTTGATCTAATAATCAAAAATTTTCATGTATTTCCTGGGAATCTTGCCCACTGTGCAAAAGCTGACTTTTTCACTGCAAATTCTATTAGAAGCTTTTGGCTCCATCCACAGTGAGATGATCTGTTCTTTTTCCTCTTGGATAAATACTCACTTGAGCCTACTAGGTCTGTTGATTTCAGGTAGTGGTTTCAGGATGGTGATAATCCTGCTTTGATACATAGGGAGAGGCTGAAAGCTGGGTTCCTTCACTCTGGAAAAAATTGTTTGAGGGTGGAATTAATTGTGATCTTCAACAACCTAATGGGAACTGTCTAGAAGAAGCCAGACTCTTCCCAGAGATGCACAGCCTTGCACCAGGCAGGTCTAGCCCTGTCTGGGGCTAGAGGTTGGGTTAAATGATGTCCAGAGATCCCTTCGAACCAAAGTTGGTTTATGACCGTCAGCTGAGACGTTCCTTTAATTCTCACTGAGACTTATCACCAAGGTCAGCAAGGTCCAACAGATGAAACTCGTCATCTGAAGGGAAGAAAACTGAAAGAATGAATATATGTCAGTAGTGATATGTGTTCTTACCAGGCTGTTTTGGTTTCAGGGCTAAAAAAATAATGTTTGAGTACTTTGAATGCAGGTTTTGCTGTATAGATCAGGTCGTGTGGTCTCTTGCATGTTATGTCCTTTCACTGGGCCTCTGCCAAGATTCATTGGCTTAATTTAGAAGATAAGCATGAACAGCTTATACTATTTTCAGCACCGAAATATACTTATGAGACAGAGGAAAGTTTGTAAAGACCTTTATTTATCTGTGAAAGATGGACTGTCTCTGCTGCTGCAGGTATGATACCTTGTGAGGATATAGGAGATCTTAGTGGGCAGCATCAAGAATTCTGGTTGGAACAAAGGACTCTGGAGAAATAGGTGTAGTTTAACAAGCTGGGGCATACCTGATCTCTTAATGAAAGCAAGGAAAGCTGTAAGTTACACATACAGCCTAAGGTAATTTGTTCTGACTCCCTTTGTAGTAGAAAGAGGGCAGTGTCAAAGCTGGATGAAATAAATCCCCCAAATTTTAGAGCTTGAGCAGTGATTGAGATACACCAGCATTATGCTTGCTCTGTTGGCTTTCCTTGCAGCAGTAAGACACGATGTAATGCAGGAGATGTTGCTGGTGTTCGTGTTGTCTTTAGCTTCAGACTATTCCCTTAATCAAATATGGGTAAGGGTTCAGGGAGTAGGATTAAATAGTGTATGTTGATATCTGCTTTACAATTTGATACTCTTGTTTGCTGATTTGAATCACTAGGAGTAGTTGCTCCATAAAATCCTATTTCAACACCTGGATTAGTTTAAAAAAAATAAATATAAAATACCCATTTCCCTTTACCTTTCATGTTAATTCTTCTGTGTTTTCATACCTTCTAACTGGCAGCCTTTAGAAAGAGCAAGAAATAGTTTTTTAGGTTGTTGGGGGTGGGAAGTGGTTCCCACTTGTGTCACTGAAATGATTTGCTTATCAAGCAGTGCTCATCAAAAACATGGAACGAGGGGACATCATTTTAACCTTCCTGCAGGGTTTAGTACCTGGCAGTCATTTCTCCGTGAGCTTGTGCTGGTCTTGGTAGTTACATGAGACTGGAGAAACTTTTAAAATTTGGATACTGATGGTTGATAAGCCTTTGTTTAAAAAAAAAAAAGGCAAAAACCATTAATGCATTCTTTCCAATTCCTTGCCTTATTCATGAAATAGAGCAGAAATGGGCATGTTTAAACTATTGGCAGTTACCAGAAAAGCAGGACAGTGTAATAATCTGCTTTGGTGAAGTTCAGGGTCATATTTTCTGCAGTGACTGGGTATGCAAACACTTTTTTTTTTTTTTTTTAAATCCAAGGGAAGCGAATCTGCAGAACGGTTGCTGGGGAGAAGGGTAGCCATGCTAAAGTACTGTACTTGGGCTGCTTTTCCCTTCAGTTTGGTTCTCTGACTTGTTCTGTGTGCATTGGAAGACTGACATAAAACCATAGGAATGTCTTAGTCCTGTGCTTGTGTGTATTGCAGTGTTCTGGTTGGTTTAGCTCTGGCTGGAATTTTACTTGTTGAATCTAGAACTTCCTTGGTTGTACCCTTTGATTTTTGACCAAACCAGATTTAAGTCAATGACAGGTGATGTTTTGGTTTTTATGTGACCGCCTTAATTTCTCCCCTTTCCTCCCCATCTCCCTCAGAACTCAGAACTATTGTCTTTGAACTTGGGTAAACACCACTTTTGTATTTGCTTGGAAATCTTTTGGTCTCTTTAAATTGTAAATGCACCTCTGCCTTGATGTTTTAATGTGTATTGTACCTGGGCTTTTTGGTTCAATGCATAGCTTCATATTTTTCAGCTTAGAGTTGGAAGTAGTTCATCCTGGGGATAAAGGAAAATCAATGAGAAGCCCGTACTTAGACTGAGAACCCCTGCAGAAAGCTTTGATTAGAGAAAAGCTTTAGATCTGACTCTTGTACACAGTTGTCCATCAGGTGGCCAGTCATTTTTGTATGTGTGACTGTGTACCACAGATGGTAGAGATGGAAAAAGGTCTGTTACATCATGTAGTTCATCTTCCAAAGCATGTATATAGTTACTTCACCAGAGACATGACTCTTGATGATTTTTGTTGTTGTTGTTGGAGGCTGTTGTCCTTCAAGAAGTCACTTCTAATTTTAATATTGCTGTGTTTTCATCTGACTGCTTTTTGTGATCACTAATTTTTCATAGATGTGGAAGATGAGCCTGCCTTCAGTAGGAATGTGTTAATTGACAGGTGTCCTGAAGTTCTACATTCTTGGCAGTGGTCCAGGATGACAGAGCAGTAATGACTTAGAAACTGCTATTCCTTCCTGGTGAAAGGATTGGAGGAAATCTGTGAAGTTATTAACTACTACTCTCTTCTAACAGATTGTGAGAAGATCATTATGGCATCTAATTAGTTGAGATTACCTCTTTTATGCAGAATGTTTGGGTTTTTAAAAATTCCTTTACATGCTGTCTTATGACTTGCGCTATTATTTTTTTTCTCTTCTCTTCAGTGTTCTGGATGGTTACTCTGAGGATTTGAGTAAGGGATCATGTTCCTATCTCTGTGTGGTGTAATTAGCACAGCTATTTAAATGTTATCTGGAACCCATTTATCTGATCTGTCAGTTGCTGCTTAGTTCAGTGGAAATGCTTTTATGTAAATCACAGAACAATGCTTCTGACTTGTAACAAGATTGGGCTGAATTTAGGGAACTGAAACACTTCATCCTGGAATAAAAATGTCTTGCTGAATCAAGGGTAGATTATGAAAGCTGCCACTTTTAAAAAGTGTATTATGCTAACATATGTATATGTATAAATTGAATTAGCTGAGATACTCCTACAGTGAGAAACTTCCCACTGATTCTAAAAAAATTAAGGAAAAGCTGACACACATGAAATTTTCCTCCCAATTTGCATGCTAGCTCTTCAGCTGGTTTTAGAATATTTGGAATTGATGCCTGATGGGGTGTAGGGCAGATGCTTTCCTTTTACTTCCTAGTAATTTCTTAATGAAACCAGTTCCTTCTATGGCCCAGAGATAGTTGCAATTTATAGGGATCTAGTGGCATTTATAATGATTTTGATTGCTCTTAGGTTTCTGTGGAAGATAACCACATAAAATTTTTTTTATTCCATTTAAATAAAAATAGCCTTCCCTCCCACCCTTCTTCAGTGTGCTGACCTTTTGCCATCCCATATTTCGGTGGTAGATCCTGAACTTAAAGAAAATAATTATGAAAGTTTCTGATCTTTCGTATATGAGCAGCTCATGTAGTTTTGGGTTTTCTTCAGAAGGATGGGCTTCTGACATGGTGACCAAGGAAAGATTAATTAACTGTGGCTTTTGTTTGTCTGTCTCAGCTTTCAGCCTGGAGTGTAAGCTTGTGTCACTTTGCTCTGTTATAAATACTGTGTTAAATTACAGCAATTTTTTTTAAGAAACTGTTTGATTTTTTGCCAGGGATTCCTGAGCCATTTAGTAAGAGTTTGAGGGATCCTATTCCTTCTCTGAAAATCAGTGCCAATTTTGGACTGTGCAGCTGTCCCAATTTCCTTTTTATTAATTTTCACTCTAGGAATAAATTTTTATTGTCTGATGTTTATTCTATTAGCATATTTAAAGTCAGCTTCCCCACATAGATCTTGCTTTACTTTTCTCCCCTTTCTTTTTTTTTTTTTTTCCCTTAAAGTGGAAAAATAAATAGATCTTCCAGAGGAGATCTGATGGTAAAGCAGTATGAAGTGGCATTTATTTGACTATTCCAGAAATGATCCTTCTGTTATTCCATACAGTACTGCATGGCTTTTGGCTCAGCTGGTCTGCATAATAGGGGATAGCCTCCCTGCTAAGCCAAGCAACTCCTCTTTGCTTTGAAGAGCATGTCAGGCATGTGTGGTAGTAGATTATCACAATTATCAAGTATCAGTACTGACTGAGTATTTGTCCCTGGCCTTTTCCATCTTAACTTGAGGAAAGTCTGTTCTGTGACTGTCTATCAGCCCCTCTCTCTGAGAGGAACTGTGCTTAGTACTTTATTAATAGTTTGTGTTGTACATAGACCATCACAGGCTTGCTATATAGCTCTTGAGCATAAAGGGGTGTTCTGCAGTTTTCTATAAACAAGATGCTCCTTTCATCATTTAATCTCTTTGGGCAGACAGTGTTAGAAGCAGGCATCGTTTATGGGCTTGTTATAGCTCAAAAAGTTTTTCTTAACTTTAAAAAAGCTCCAACCAACTTTTTGCATGCTTTGCATAACATAGAGGTGCTGGGTTTTGTCTTTTAATTTTTGGTATTTGTGTCATGGCCAATAGTTGTTTTAGGACTACAGTTACCCACTGTAAGGAGACCAGTTACACTTGTTCCCTGGGAGAAAGATTTGGTGCTCTCTGAGGTTCTGAGCTGTTACAGTGAGTGTTTAGAGAGATGGAGTCTGGGAAAACCTGAGCCAATATGCATGCACATAACAAAAAAACTCCTTTACATGTTTTGCTTTTAACTGCTTTTGAAATGAAATGGGCATAGGCCCTTAAATACTGAGCTGGCTGTCCGTAGTGTTTGGAAAAAAAAAAATAGCATGAGCTGCAAATAGATTTTCTTCTATGGCAAGTAGTTTGTTTTCTTTTTATTATTTTATTTCAGTTTTCCTCTTTCCTGTTTTCCATGTTTGCTTCCCAAACCAGTACTTGGATGTGCTTCTTGGTGTTTATTTGCTTGGGGATGAGGATGGAACAAAGGGAGAAGTGGAAGTATTGGTAGGCTAGTTCAAAAGGAAGATTAATTGTCCAAAAATGCTAGCAGCTTCTCTGATAACTGCAGTGTCTTGAAGTCAAAATGTGAACATGAAAACATGAAAATTACTTTTACCTCAGTGCTTAGTTCAGTCAGTATGTCAAGAACTTAAATGTCAAGAATAAAATAAAATGATCTAGAGAAGATAGCTATGGGCCTTCAAGTCACAAAAATAACCTGGAAACACTGGATGCTCAGAACTGGTAAAGAGAAATACTGCATCTCACTAAAGGACAAGCAACTTTGAGATTCCATTGAGTCCAAAAGTGTGCAAGAAGTCAAAAAAGATTGGATAATTAGTCCTCTTCTGTACATACAATTAAAATAGCAAAAATTTATTGAACCCTTTAAGCCAAACTTGAGAGTCAGTGTCAGGGTTTAAGCAAATTTTTGTTCACTGGGAGCTGAGAAGGAGGCTTCTAGTAGGGAAAAGGGCTTCAGCTGCTTTGCTGAGCTGCACATGATACTGGACTTTCTGGGAAAGAAATGTAGATGGATTACACAAGAAGTCTGGTACATTAGGGTGAGAATCACTGCCTAACTAGGTTTGGGTTTTGATTTTGTGTTTGGGGTGTTTTTTCTTCATTCTTTTTCCTACAGAAGAGAGCAGCTGGGTAAGATCTGTGGGAGTTGTGCTTCCAACTCTGCTCCTTTTTTGCTGATGCCTTGTGTTGAACTCTTCCTGGAGGATGAAATGTCTCTTGGCACATTTGTTGCCATCTGCTGTTTGTCTCTGTTGATAAGGCTTAGTTAGCACTTTTCCTAGGAAAGTGCATGACATAGTTTCAGAAACTGCTCCATTTACCTGTTGCTGTGGGACTAGGCACATGTTTTCCAGCTGGTACATATCATTACAGTTTCAGATGACTAACATGAAAAATGATAATTGAAGCTACAAGCCTATTACGTAGTAAGCTTTAATTAGTTAAACTGCTTCGTATTCGTTTACTGTTGGTGCTAATGCTCTTGAAATTAATTGGCACTAAAGGGGGTTCAAAGTTTATATGCAATCATTGCTGTTATAATGTGCTATATTACTAGGTAACTTGGCTTATTAGGTGATTTTGTTCTCTATTATTGCTGCAAGTCAACAAGGACAGGGTAATTATCTCACAAACAATAGACTTGCTCCCAAGACAGATGTGACCAGACCCTTTCTGTGGAGCTCTGCAGTGTTCTAGCAAATTGGCAAGGGAAGGAGATCTAAATATGTCACCCAGCAGCAGATGGGGAAGATACTTAGAAAGTGGGATAGCACACTTTCAGATCTTCTGTTATGCTAATAAAGTTTTTGTGTGAGAGCAGAGCAATGTCAGTCTGTCAATGACATCAACCCCTGGCATGTGCAGGCCATCAAAGCAAACACAGGATGCCTTTGTGTGCATAGCTGGACAGTAAGCCAGTTGCTACTCGAGTGAAGGTCATCTCTCATTTTCCTAGAATAGGCTGAATACTTAGCATACACATTGATTAAACTTCTCTTTTTTTAAACACAAGTTGTGATTTTGTTAAAATGGAAAATTTAGAATAATGGAAATTTCTAGACCCCAGAGGAATTTCACCTCTAAGTTGTTAATGTATTGTGTACCAGAGGTGTAGTATACTATGGCTTATATCAGCCTACAAGCATCTCATAGAAGAAATAATAAATTGAGTGGATTAATATTACCTAGTAAGTATAACACATTATTAATTAATAACTATTTAATTCCTAAACACATATTTGAGGTGGTAGAGTTTATATCAGAAATTTATTACAAATGCAGATTACTTTCTTGAGTGGAAAAAGGAAAAATTACAATGGTGAAACTTTGGAATAGTACGACTGAGCAGTGCCCATGTTCACCTCTTGTTGGTTACTCTCAAAAGTGCCTTCAGGAGGAGGTTCATCTGAATTTTCAGATTTTAAGTGTCTCGATCTGAGTTCTGATACTATTCTCGGTCCCTCTTTACAGCCAGCATGTAAATCTTTATTTAGGACCATCTTTCAGCAACTGCACACAGCAGGTCAGGTATTTATTCCCGCCCAGGAAACTGCTGTTTCCAGGAATAAAAAAAGGCAACCACTACATCTACTTAATTTTCTCTTTAACTTACTTACTTAGAGATTGAGAAGTTTTGCGGATTCAGGAGTGTATTTGTGAATGGATATGCCTTGTGTGAATTTTAAAGAGGTCACTGTGTTTCAAGTGATAAAGGTGGATAATTACTTTGAGTGGTAGGCTGCTTAGTATTGTTTTATTGGAAATACCTGTGGAATTTTACAGTGGATGATTCTTTGTAGCTGCACTGATTTTGCCCTCTTTGAGTGGTGTCAGTTTACAAGTCAGAATCTTGAGTATGTGGAGACATTATAAAGACTTTAAACACTGATGCACATACATTGGGTCATGTTTGTAGGAATAGTCCTGGAGACAGGAATTCATGTTGGGTATTTTAAGCTAAAGTGCTAAACCTACTTTCAAGGGATTTTTTTCTTGTTGTTCTATTCTTTAATGTTTACAATTATGACATTTATTTCTCTCTTTTAGGAGATTGTAGTTGCCCGGAATCAAAAAGCCGAGGAGTGCAGAAAAAGCAGTCCTTGTTGTTTTGTGACTAACAAAACTATTGCTCTTCAGGCAAGGGGTTACAAGTGTGGAAATACAGGGCACTGCAGCTTCATTTAGGTGCAACCTGTGATGATCTAGAGAAACCTAAGTGGCTGTTCCATTTGTTTCACTTCTTTCTATAAGGAAGGGAAAATAAGAATACTTTGTTAAATCATTGCCCTGTAGATGTGCTGATTTTAAAGGTATCTGTCAAGTGTGCCTATTTGATAATGTAGAGGGCTCCTCAGCAGTGGATTAATTTTGATATTTTAGCCTTGAAACCAAGTTTCGGCGTGTGAATCTACTAAAATTGTTGGTGTCATGTGTCTAATAACCCATCTGCTTGAATAATGATAAAGCCTCCTACTTAGTCTGTCTACCTCAAGGGAATAATCGAGCAGCCATCGTGACAGTACTGCTCTGAGCCAACAAAACACATTTTTCCTCAGGAGTTCCCTTTGAAATGTGAATTATTTTTAAGGCAGTAGTGTGAAGCGCTCTGAAACGAGGCTCAATGAGGAGCAAGTATCTATCTCAAATTGTCTGTCATGGCCAGTGAAGTTAAAAAAACAAACCAAAAACCAAGATAACCCAACTTCACCTTATTTAAAAAATAGCTAGATATCCATCCTTATGAGTAGGATATGATGTATGTTTTAGGGGGCTGGGCTGGATTTCTTAGTAGACCATTCTGCCATGCAGCAGTCTTCAGGCTGCTTCAGTTTTGCTCCATAAGGTCTTGAAGCAGTTGTACTGTTTGGGCTTCCTGCTGTGACAGAGACCATTGCCAGTCAGAGGAGCCAAGAACCCAAATTTTGTAGATGTCTGATATCCCAAATGTGTGTGAATCAGTTTGGAATCTCTAATGCATCTCTTCCTCCTCTTTCCTCCTCACTGTGGTACAAATCCTCTTGTGTGATCAGTTTCTTGTGTTTGTTGGTGCAGATTCAGTGTCGCAGTTGGGAGCATAAGGAGCCATGTTTTAGTTCTTACTTAACTTCATGGCAAAGGAGTTGCATGGAGCGGTGGTGGATTTCCGTAATTTGTGTTAAATCAAGGTCCTGTGCCTGCTTCTAAAAATTATGCTGTCACTCAACTTGAAGTTACAAGCTTGAAGTAGAGCCTATTTAGTAAAATTTTATGGCCCATGTGTGGTGGAAGAACATCGATAAGGAATCACTGCAGTCTTCTGTCACCCTGAAATAGTGTAATTTATGTGACATGTTTTGGATAAAATTTTAATGAATTGGATGCCTTTCATAAAGGTAATTCTATGCAGTTATAACAAGTCATACATGGTTGGCAAGAGAGGAACTGTGTATTACTCATTTGGCATAGCATAAAAATATTTGTACTTAAAAATTAGTATTCAATAATGAATTTGGATCTTTCATTATTTTCCTGGTTTAATGCAGGGAAGTTTCTTTGTTTATGTACTAAATGTTTGTAAAAGATTTCCTGTAATTCCTACCCATGTGTGCATGATCTGGTGTCTTGAGTTTGCTTTGCTATAGCGTTCATCTGTATAAAGCATTTTGCAAGGAAAAAGTGATGTTTCCCTTGTGTTAGTTCAATCTTGAAATGTTTACTGTTTATTGTGTAGTTATAACTATGATCATCAGTTTGTCTCTTTCCTCAGATCATACTTGTGCTTAGGAGGGAGCAAATTACCTGTGCTATAATTCACCTCTGAATATGCTAATAAATTTTGTGTGCTTTTATGTTTTCTGGTTTCTGGATAGTACCTTGTGTCATGAATTTTTTATAGGATTAAATAAAATTTTTAAATAGAAAGATTCCTAATGTAGTAAATAGAATTACCTTTTAGTACTACTTCTTTTTAGTGCAGCTTTTAGTGTTTTAACGCTTACTGCAAGTTGCCTGTTTTTAAGTCTCTTGAGTGAAATAGGAGGTTGGGACCAGAAGGGACACTAGACTGCAGCCTGTTTAGATGAGCTTTCTTGTACTTAACTGGGGAACATTTTTTGAAGTATACATTGGAGACTTGAGAGCTTCTGCTATTGGAATGGTCCAAGGTTTTTTGGATAGCAGATACGCCCTTGTGAAGAAGGTGAATTGCAAGAAGGGGACCCTGTGATGCTGGTGGCCAAGTGATGTGCCATGACTAAAGACTATGTTGTCCCAATGCAGCCAGTCTGGATATAGTGGGTGGTTAGAGATGTTTCCTGATTTGCAGCAAAGCATTGTTAATTTAGAATAACGGGAATTTATGCCTGAGCCCATAAGAAGGTCCCAAGTAGTTAGAAACTAAGAGTGGCCTTGGGTGGATTATACCAGGCCTGAATGCCTGAGCACGGCTCAGAAAAAAAGAAAACAAAGGGCCCTCTTACCCCAAGTGTCACATAGTTAATATTTAGAAAATAAGTTGCTCTAATTATATTTTTCCTCTTTCCACTTCCCTCCTTTTCTCTTACCTTAACATACCAAGGATTAAATCTTGACATGATGCATTGACTCATTTGTATAAGCATATTGTTATAGGGTAATTTAGTCATGCCCCTGTAGTATATGGTATTCTGGATGCTGCTGACACTTGGGCTTGGACCTAAATGACCTTCAAGGTCCTCTCCAACCCAAGCCATTCTATGACTCTTTAGGGTGGGATTTTTTTGTGGTGGAGGAAAGACCTTTGGAGCAGGGCTTACGTGCTTTTATGTGTATAAAAACACTGGAGGTGCGTTGTACAACTGGATTTTGTCTCTTGCTGACCTGCCTTCCTTGTAAATTCTGTTTTTTAATGTCTCTCTCTTCTTCCCTCCCCTCCTCCCCAAAGTGTCTCCACTGCCAAAACATCCACATCTTATGTTTCTTGTCACTTCCCAAATTTGCCATAACCACTGCCCTCGTTTTTTAGGCTTTCCAGTTGAATACCATGTTGGTTACAGATAAAGGTGGGAGCCTGGAGTTACGTTACCAAAGCTGTGGAGTAAAAGTCAGCTCTCCCACCTGTTTGACCTATAGTGAGGTGTTTGGGGTGTGGGGTAGGCAAGGGGGGATGCAGGAAGGGAGAACAGGCTGCTGCTGAACAGCACGATGATGCAGGTGCCAGCCAGCAGCGTCCACCTGACTGTTCCAAACTGTGTTCTGAGAGTACAAAAGCAGGATTTGCTGCCCAGACTCTGGCTTGCATTCTGGCTATACCAAATGGAAGGGGCTATTTCTCTGTGGGGAGCAAGCACCTGCTTTTCCCTGGGAGGGATGTTGTTCTGGGTCTGTCAGGATGCTCTGGCCACGTGCAGTGGTCTGCATGTCCTGTGCCAGTGCTCTGTTTATTCTTCCCTGCACTGCTCTTCCAGCCCACCTGAAGAGTTTGCTGGCAGCTCCCTAATGCATGCACTGCTTCTGGTTTGTTGCTGTAGGAGCTGAGGTGACTTGCACCACTACATGGAAGATTTAAGTAGTGTCTTTCTTCAGTATATTTCTCTGTAGGCAGGTTTTTTTGTTACATCTCTGAGTACTTTCACCATCCATCTGTGTGTAGACATTTGAGCTGTATGTTACCACTTACCCTGTTGTTTTGAGGTGTGTTTTCGTAGCTTTCTCCCTGCTCTACTCTAGACAGGCTGGAGTGTCCTTGAACCTGCCCTCTCCTTTCTAAAACGAAGCATGAGAAGCCTTTAAGCAGCTTAAGTGTCAGCCGTGTCGCAGCTGACAGGAAACTGATCTGGTGCTTGGCCCCGCTGCAGCCAGGGCTGCCAGTGGCATGTGCTGGGCTGTGCAAGCCCTGCCAGGGCCAGGGGGTCGTGCCGAGGGCCCCCTCTGCACCCTGCAAGGTGCAGTCTGGCTGTAGATGTGGTCAGGAATCGCTGTCTGTCCCAAAATGTTGCGGCTGTTTGCCACAGCTGCCCGTCCTGTCAAAACAGTGACTGGTCTCGGGGTTAAAGGTTGATGAAAACTGTTGCTAACTTGAGATGATTGATGTTGGAAACTAATTAGTGAGCAGGCGTAATTATTTGATCACTTGTACTGGTTTCTCTTATGGGTTTTGAAGGACTTTGCTGAGCTGCTTTTATCAGCTTCTTTTTAATTGAAGGAGGGATGTGTTTCCAGTGGACTGCTTCCAAGAGGAAAGACAGGGTAAGTTCATAAGCAGTGCTTGAATTTACTTGTGTGATTCTCCAAATGCTGGCAGGGAGATTCCTGTTTTGCTTGGAGCGGGAAATGTCAGACACCTTGTTGAAATTTTCATATGAAATACCTTGTGAAATAGTTGGGAGCTCATAGACCATGCTCTGCCACAGAGGGTGTTCTCTGTAGTTGGGGAGGTAACAGAGGAGTGTTAAAACAGTATTCTGGTAACATTACTTTGGCTTATTCAATTGCTGATGACAAGACAATGTGTTTCCACTTTGGTCCACGCTGCTAAAGTGTAATGTAATTATTTGTATTAGACACCAACCACCTGTTAATATCGTTCTTCTAAAGGTCATTGTGTGGTGCCTTGCTGTCTGAATTTAACGGCCCTGTATCAGGTTTGTTGGTCACTCTTTTGTGTGACACTGGACAAGTGTTTGTGGGGAAAGAATGTGAACCTGATACCCTGACGGCCAAGTGAGAGGAGAGGACCAGGGACAGGCTCTGCTGCTGCCATTGTCGTGCCACCAGGCCAGGGCTGGAAAACAGGCAGCTTCCTTCTGAGGTGCTTTCATCTAACGTGGTCCTTGTTTGGAACAAAACCAACTTGTGGTAATTTCCCAAGAGAAGCAGACTGATATCCATAAACCCAGACTTTTTGGTACCCTGGACAGGGAGGAGACAGTGTGGTCCTAACCTGGGCTGTAAAGGAGAGGAGGGGTGCTACTCCTGTGGCTGTGTGTCCTGCTAATGCCATGAAAGGAAAGTGAGGTGATGATAATGTAATTGTGCTTGGTGACAATAGATAGATGCTTGATAAATTATGTTAAAACATATGGTCTTGGCAGTTAACCTTAATCCTGGTGTTGGATTCATTTATTAATGTCTGTACAGTGACCTGAAAATGCAAAGCACTGTGTCATTGGGAAATGTTAACCTTGTTAACTGACAATTTTTAATTAATTTTGCTGAAAATAAGAGTGGTATGCATTTAACCTGAACTTTCACTCTTCCCACCTGACCTAGTATTAGCTTTTGAGAGAGGTGGGGGACAAGCAGAACTTGCAGATGAACTTATTCCGTGCTTGTATCCAGTGAAGGAAGCAGATGCAAGTGACTGCTGCTGCAGGGACTCAGCTGAATGACTTTGTTTTCAAATTTCCAGAAAATGAAAGCTTCAGCTGCCAAAAGAACAAAACAAAGCACCTGGTTTACCACATGGTGTAGGACATTCCAGCACTTGCACAGAGAGGGAGGGTTGGCTTTAAGCCATCTATATTCCAGTGTCATTAGTAACTGCTGCTAACCGTTGGATTGAATTACTGGCTGAGAAAGAGCAAGGGCTTTTAGAGTCTTCTCTGCAATTGAAAATAGTCACATGAAGAACTCCCATTACTGACAATTTTATAAGGAATAAGGATCTCACTTTATCAGTTGCATATTTATTGGCTCAAACCATTTGAGGCTCATTATGCGCATGTAGATAACTCGTGGTTGTTTGAAAAGGTTCATTAGGGTCTTCAAGAATTCTGGCTTTATAAAAATCTAATTCATTATTTTTGCAATGAAAGAGTTAATGAAGGATCACTTGTGGCTTTTAATTTTCAGCTAATTAAAAAGAACGTCTGTTTTTGCCTCGACACTCGTCGTTAAAAGTGCCAAATACAGGATTTTTTTGTGTGTGTGTGAGTTGAAGGGTGAGGAGGAGGGGGAAAAGTTACATGTAAATCATTTAGCCATTAACCTAATGTGGTGGATTTATAAATCCTATTACTATAAGCCCTTTTCATTTCCACTGAGGCCTGACGTGTGCTTGATCCTGCTAATGTAAAATTCATTCTGTCTAAGTGATTACTGAAGTAAGACATTTTAGTCAATTTTAATCAGGTTGTGTGATACTTGCTTGAACACCGATGTTAAGTAAGACATGGACACAGTTTGGCCATGTCTTAATTAGCCTACAAATCAGACTAGGAATCAATCAGTGAGCCAAGTCTATGAAACTTTTGACACCTAATGCTTTCTGGGGGTTGAAAAACTATCTATGCTGAGGGCTGAAAATACAGGGCTGGGAAGCAAGATTAAGATTGTAATTTGGTGTTCTTGCTTTATGGTATGCTTGGCAGTCCCTCACAGTGTGCAAGTCCTTTGCTGTGCAGCCCTCATTGGTGTTTCAGAGTTGAGGCCAGTGGGGTGCTTCCTGTACCCCATCATAAATTCCTGTCTCCGCAGCGGGAGCAGCAATTGGAGTATTTTTCTGAAGCTGCTTCTGCTCCAAGATACATCTGTTATTTTGGCGGAGGGGAGGTGAGGGACAGCTTATCTTAAAATGTAACCTTCTCCCTCCACGTGTTCACTGGGAACTACTGACTTGGATTCACGGGACATCTATGTTTCTTGGGTTTAGCTGTCTCTGTTTTCCCTATGGGGAAGCATTAGCATGGAAGATCTGCCTCATAAGCACCTCAAATATTGCTCACTGTTGATATCAGCGGTGGTTTTTGTGAAATGACAACTAAAGACTTTGCTGTTTTTAATGTTGTTCCTGGATCATTGCTTTTTCAGTAGGCTTTACTCTGACATGAGCCTGAAACTGATTTTCAGTCCATCTTAGTTTACCCAGTTTTTGAAGACTCATTACTAGCCAATATTTTTTCTATTCTAATCATGCAGAATTTCTGTATTGGTAACAACATTTTTGGTATTTTCTTCTAATATATGGACCATATCCTTTTATTAGCAAGATACTTGAAAAACTTGTCATGTCCTTGAAAGATCCTGTAGAAGTCTTTGGTCTTTCCCCCTCCCTCCCCTTCTTTTGCTTATGATGTCTTCTGCTGCACGGTGGAAAGCCTTAGGAGAAAAGGATGCTTGAAGTATATGGAAATTAGAATGTTTTGTACCAGAGACAGCAGATGTTCTCTCAAAGTAGGCAACATCTTTTGCAGAAGTCCCAGCTGCACATGGCGTTGTGTCAGTGCTGAGGGTTTTGTAACCTGGTTAAAGACAGGTCCGTTGTAATTCCCCAGCTTAGCCTGGAGATTTTGCTTTGCCATTGTTGAAGAATTACCTGCACAATGATTTTGTTTCAAAGCTTGAAAACTCAACCACCAGCAGTGTCGGCAAACCATTTTCAAAATCACACTAGAAGTTGGTATGCTGCAGACTATGTAAGTTGTTTTTATTGCTCAGCTTCCAGGCAATTTAAATGTCTTTTCTCCTCTATCTAACCTGTTAAATTACCTCTCTCTGTTAGGGTGAGTGTACCTCATTTAGTCAGATGTTACTTAGTTGATGATAGGACTGCAAGCACATGTGGAAGAAAGTGGGGAACATGTTTTCTGCTTGATCTGAATGCCTCTTTGTCTTCTGTTTTCTCTTTCCTATGGTTACTGTTGGTCTGCCAGGTGTGCCTTTTTGAATGAAAATGAGAAACATCTTTAGTGTAGAACTCTTACTGTGGTTGGGATGAGGCTCATTTGAAAAGCTTTGAAATGAGATGTTAATTACCTTTCTCTTCTACTGGATATACTTTAACCAAATAAGGATAATCTTCTATACTTTAATCAAATAAATATTCAAATACTTTGAATTTGCCATATTTCAGCTTTTTGACAGTTTCTTATGTGATGGATTGTAGGAGAGCAAGTGCTCATGAAAAGGCAAGAACTTAAACAGAAAAAATAGTAGTTCAGGTGGATGGGATGGTTGATCCATTATAATTAAATGGAATTAATCTGAACAACTATACAGTGATGGCCAAGGAGAGAACTGTCAAGGTTCACATCAGCCTTTTGATATGGTAGATGCCAATATCATAAAGTTATAAGCCTGAGAAGGCTGTGGTGAAGTCCATTCTAGATCATATTTTAGGGTAAGATTTTCATTAATCTTGGTTAAATTGTGGTTGGTTCTTGACTTTGAATATTAAATACCTTCCTATAACTGTATGTGTACGTAGGGTCAAAAGATATGTCCAGGTTGGTAAATATAAACTACCTCCAGGGTACTGTGTCTCAGAAAAGAACATGACCTGCAGAAGAGAGCAAGTGTCTCTTATCAGCCATCTTTCCTGTATATTTCCCGGGAAAATGCTTTAAAGTCTTGTTTCACAGCTTATGAAGACTTAACCACAATTACTGTTACCTATTTCACAAAGCAGCACTCTCTTCAGTGTCCTGGAGGTTGGTGGGCAGGTATGTTTTGTTTCTTTTTTACCCAGCAGAGTTAATGTATTTTTTAATATGTAAAAATTTCAGTATTCCTGATTTTTTTTTTTTTTGTTTTAATGGGCACTTGATATTCTTTAGCCCTCTCAAGGGAATATGTATGGGCTTTTTTTCATGGCATTTGTGTCATTTTAATACTAGATTTGTGTGTGTGTGTTTGTTTGTTTTGGTTTTCTTTGTTTACTGAGGCGCATGGGAAGATCCATCTGAACATCAGCAAATACTTTTTTACTGTGAGGGTGTCTGAGACCTGACTGAGCTTGCCCAGAGAATGTGTGGAGTCTCCATCTTTATAGATGCTCAAAGGTGTCTGGACATGGCCCTGGACAATAGATACTCGAAGGTGTCTAGGTGGCCCTGCTTGAGCTGGAGAGCTGGGCCAGATGATCTCCAGACGTCCCTTCCAACCTCAGCCAGCCTGTGGTTTTGTGCTTAAGTCTATTTTTTTTTCCTAATTCAAGCCAGGCCTTAGAATATCAGCAAATTCTTACAGGAATTTTCGTTCCTACAGCATATCCATATCTTTGCTTCTGTTTTGGGGGTTGGTTGGTTTGTTTATTTGTTATTTTAGGCACCTGTAGTTATCTAAGGGCATTAAAAAGGAGCTTAGCAACATTTGTATCTGTAATAGCAGTGGGTGAAATCAAGCCACCGTCCACCAGTGCTTGTGGTTGGATTATTCTGCTGGCACTAAAACTCAGGGCCCTGCAGGTCTCATTTCAGATATAATTCTAATGAGGATATTGAATGACTGGTGTGACAATAATGTAAATCAGTGCTGGTGCCTTGTACTTTAACTGAAACGTGAGAGCAAGAGAGAGCTTTGAAAGAAGGTTTCCATGGCATATGAGTGAAAGCTGAGTTTTTTATTAACAATTCAAACTCCTGTAATAAGAAGTAGGAAAGCTTATTAGCTATGTTTTTAGATTAAACAAAACCTTTAGGTTGTGATGTTCTTTCTCTAACAGAATTTGTGGGATGAAGAATTTAAATGAAAATTTCTAAAGTCAAAGATTGATTGAGTTAAAGTATGTAGCACGAAATCAATCCTGTCAAATTGTAGGGAAATAAGTGAGACATTTATAAACATTGTTAATGTTTTAGAAATCTAGTTTTGTGCAAATGTATTTTGAATTCTTTACAAATGAGATAACAGTAGGTCTAAATGACAAATTAAAGATTTAAAAAATAATCAGCATGCCTCTCTTGTAGTAATGGATTTATGGAGGTAGCATGCTTAAGTTGCAATTGTAATTAAGGTTTTTCCATCATTAGAATAGAAATGTATTCCTGTTGAGCAGTATCTTTTAATGTCATTTATGTGGATTGAATGAGTGGCAAAACTCCACTACTTTAATCTGTTATGTGGCTAAAAGTCAGTATTTGGATTGGATTCCTAGAGGGTCATGCTGAAAGGTTAAACACATTTGTCTGTTTTCTTAGTCTTCAAATTTCCATATTCTTTACAAGTAAGAAACAAATCCATGTCCTGTGGGATTGTACAATGGCAGCTTAGCAACTTGGCTTCATTAGTAATGAGGCCGTAGTGCTGTTAATTTCAAAACTCTAAATACTGAAATGGGTGGGCTGTACGTGGAGTGCTTAACAACAGACTAATGCATGAAAGAAACTTCTGAAACTGTAATTTCTTTGCATGAGTTCATAGTCCTGAAAAATTTAACTGTATGCATTGATAAGCCTCTAAACTTTGTTTTGTTTTTAAAAACAGTACAAGTGTCCTGGCTTATGAAACAGACTACAAATGGTATTAAATATGCCCTATACTACAACTTTAGGTAATTGACCAAGTGACCATTAGCTGCTGAAATCCTAAAGGCTGATAATAAGGTGGTTTCTTTCAGGAATTTGCTTTTACATGAAGCTCAGCTTTTCTTAGTTGGAGTACTCCAAAAATTGTCATAGAAAATGTTTCTGTTTCTGCAGGAGCTCTCTGACATCAAATATGGTTCCATCCTTAGCTCTTTAAGTGATTATGATATATATGGTATGGTGAATGTCTGTGGATAAACAGCGACTTCCATTGACATGGACCCTTTTATTCCTGTACATCCTTACAGGAAAAATCTGGAAGGTGAAGTTGCCCCAACCCATCCTACAGTTCCTATTCCTGACTTAGAGTTGCAAGCCCTATTTAACAAGCAATTTAGGATTGTTAACTAGTAATTTTCTTTTGTAGTTAGTTTAAAAATAGTTAAAAAGCTTAAATGAGCCTTTTTAAAAAAAAGTTATTTCTACATTATACATCTTAGAGTCGTTTGGTGTGCTAGTAGATTTTATTTCTGACATGCCTTGTAAATGCTCACTTTGTTCTAGGAGAGTCTTTCTTGTCCTGAGGAGCTCTGTCTTGGGCTTTGGTTGGCTATTGGTTTTTTTTTGTCAGACATATCTAGGGAATTCAGGAAGCTCATTTTTAAGAGAGCATCTAAAAAGACTGTGTCTGACTCTGATAGGCTGTCAGGAGCTCTTTGTGTCCAACCCAGCTTCGTAAAGTGCTGTAGAGCGGTCACATTGAGCAAATCAGAGCTGTGACTGAGAATTCATGCTATTAACCATGCATGTTCCTCATTGTATTTTCAAATCTTTGGAGCAATCACTAGGTCCTGAAGCAGGAAATGTGAAGCGTGCCATGTAGAGCTGAAACTGTTTCACAGAATCACAGAGCACGCTGAGTTGGACGGGACCCATTGGGATCACTGAGTCCAACTCCTGGCCCTGTGCAGGACACCCCATGAGTCACACCATGTGCCTGAGCATTGTCCAAATGCTTCTTGAACTCTGTCAGGCTTGGTGCTGTGATCACTTCCCTGGGAAGCCTGTTCCAGTGCCCAGCCACCCTCTGGGTGAAGAACCTTTTCCTGATATCCAACCTAAACCTCCCCTGACACAGCTTCAGGCCATTCCCTTGGATCCTGTCACTGCTCACAGAGAGCCGAGCTTAGTGCCTGCCTCTCCTCTTCCCCTCATGAGGAAGTTGTAACTGCAGAGAGGCTCCCCTCAGTCTCCTCCAGGCTGAACAGACCAAGTGACCTCAGTGGCTCCTCATAAGGTTTTTTGTCCCTGGCACCACCTAAGAAGGCTTTTACCACACTGCTGAAAGAGATCAGAAGTTTGCACTCAGAGCTGTGTCTGAAGGCTTGGAGGAAGTACCCCAACAAGACATGGGCTTGTGGGACTGAAGATTTAGATGCAATGTAAGACAGAGTGGCAGGGAGTGATGTTCCAGGCTGACAGCAGAGAGGAGAAAAGTCCATAAGCATTTGTGAAATAGCCTGCAAGTAACATATTGTGGAAACATATCGTGATTATTTTTCATTATTACTCTAAGGGTAAATGAAAAATTAAAACGGAGCTGGGTTTTTTTAAGTACAGTTGTGAACCAACTAGGCGTTCATATACCCCTGATCTCTCATCTTTTTTATTTGAGTAGCTTGGGTGGAACCTTGAACATTCCAGTATAGTTGGGAAGCTGAATGTACAGGAACTTCTTCTTCCTTAGTTATAGAGGCTCACAATCTGTCAGATCTGAAGCAGATTATTTTTGAGTCTTTCAGGATGGTCCTTTTCATCAGAGTTAGAGAGGTGACCTAGAAAGTGCAAGAGCTTTGTCTGTAATACTGTCCTGGAGGCACTCCCTTACTCACATGGATGTACTTGAGGAGGGCCCCCCCTTGTTGCTGGTTACAGGGTCCTTCCTGCTCACAGCATATCCCAGCCTTTGCTTGCCATCATGGACATGCACTCCTGCCTCTCTCAGTCCTGCTCAAGGCTCTCCTTACCAGCCTGGGAAGCCTGTTGGCACAGATAATTTTGCCCCATTTAGGCAAATGGATACTTCTTTGTCCAAGCAATTCTTGGTGCTGTCACCAGCTGCAGCCATGGAGGATGAATAAGTATTGTTTAACTTTATAGAAATACCTGTCGTGTTGTCTAAATATATCTAATTTAATGAAACAAAATTACATGCTTTATGAAAATCCTGCATGACATTTAAGAAATTAGGTAAGAGAACTTTCTTTGGAGGCTAATTAGAGGCTAAAATACTTTTCTGAATTTGAATAAATGTTGCTATGATAGACTCTGAATTTGAATAAATGTTGCTATGATAGACAATCACTTAGTCATAATGAAAGAACAGTTTTAAAGCAGTTCAGACCACTTATAAAGATTTTTTGATGGACACAACATCTACACACAATGTTCATTACCAAGCCTAGCATGTCCTCTCATCTATAAAATGTCAGGATCATTTTCAGTGGATATTACCTGTATCTAGTCAGAGATTGCCTTGTTCTGTTTAGTGTAGCTATTGCAAAATGCCTGTGGTTCTTCAAGAAGAAGACTGTATTGTTCAGTGGAAGGCCTTTTTCTTTTAAGAATACTCGTCAGGTAGCAAGTGTGTTCTGCATCTGTTTTTCTCTTCAGCACTTGCTTGTGTTCTCCCGGGCCTTCCTTTTTCTCCAAGCACACAAGTTATGGTTATTACTTAAAAGATGCTGACCAGGAGAGCCTTAGAAAAGTTTTAAGTCCTGTTTTCTGCTTTTTATTAAAAAAAAAAAAAACAACCCAAAAACAAAGGGGAAGGAAGATTTGATTCTCAGGGAGTTTGTCGTCATCTCGGATAGTGCACCGAGTATATCTACTGCTTAAAAAATGTTTAGTCTTTGGAGCATTAGTTTTATTTCTTTTTCAGGTTTACAGACATACTTGATGTTTTTGAAAAACTGTCTTCTCTGCTGATTCTGAGTCATACTCCCTGATTTCTCCAGGGCTTCCAGTTATATGGCTATGAGAGTAACTTTTCTTGGAGATGGGACAGTACTTTAATTTCTGTCACTTCAAGATTGAGAGACATGCTTATGTATTTGAAAGATAACTTTTAACACTGTAGTTTTAAAGCTGATGTGGAAGATGGTATGGTTATTTTTCCCTACTCTGGAATAGATTTTGCTGTTATTCAGAGGAAAATGTCTGTGCTCAGGTTTAAACCTTGACTGGGTTCTAACTTGTCTGACTAAACAGAAAACCTTGGTTTATTAGTAATTGATTTCAATTATTTACTGTTCTTGTCATTTTATTTTTTCTGGTGAAAGACTGATTATCTTTTGCTGAATGTGCTAAACCTGTTCAGTTTGGAAAACAAAGCAAAGTAAAGCTTTCCTGTCTAAATGTTTGTTCATTCCACTGAAACAAATGCTGTTGTTTTCTCTAAGGAGAATATACTTGTCTATATGCTCTTAAATATTGAATAACTTTAAACACATGTTTTGGTTTTATTAAGAAATAGTAAATGATGCTTGTCATATTCTTGCTAATTGGAAGTGATTTTACTTGTGGTTTGTGATAGTTAGCTTTTGATACAGTTACAGTTGTCTTATTAGGCAAAGCTGCCTTTGCATCTTACAGTTAAGTACAAAATACTCATCAAGCATAGATTTATTTAACGCTTTGGAATAAAAAAAGTCATAAAAGTTAATGAGCCAAAATTTGTTTGAGTACCACATTCTTCAAGGGGTTTTAGATGCTGTGGGTCTTGTTTCTTCGTGAAGTGAAACAAGGATCCCTGCTCCTTTACTTGTTTTAGGCGTTCAGTTTTGAATGAGTTAGACAGAAAATAACTCCATGGGTGGGCTGTGAGCCCTGGTGCTTCTCTAGGAGCTGTCCCTGTGTTTGGTTTCTCTGGAACGTTAGGAGATGCCTGGGCTGTACCGACATTTTTCATGGCTACTTATCACATGGACATTGTATTCCTGCTGCTTCTGGGAACACACAGCACTTCTGGGAAGTGGGGTCAGTGCCAGGTCAGTTACCTTCTATGCACTCAAGTGTTCAACTTCATTGTTGAACACTCTGTTTCCAAGATGGTAAAACCATTTCCAACACAGAAGTTCAGTGCTTTTAAGAATATGTTTAATTGTTCTTTCTTTTATCCTAATAACAAAATAACCCATTCCAAAATAGGCAAAATTTGCTTTAGTATAGCATGTTTTGTAATGTATTTTGTAGAAAAAGCAGTAATTTCACAACTTAATAAGAAAATAATTCTGGTTCTCCCATTCTCTTCAGTGAAGCTCACCACAAATACTTGAAATAGAAGTACTATAGAATTTTAAGGATGTAAGTTTCTGGCACCAAGGGAACATTGTCTTCAAATTTTAATTTGATTTACATCATCATCTGTGTTTTACTGTCATCTTTGCATTTCTTGTCAAAATGTGACAAAGATACACAACTTTTTTTGGGTTCAGCACATTTCTGTTGCTATCTTTTTTGTGCATTTTCTGTTGTTTGTGAGGCAAAAGATTCTACCTTTTGTTGGCATGCAAAGATGTCACTGGATCTTTGTGTACGCTGCTTCAGCCCTTGGAACCATTCTCCCTTTGGTTTTGGTGCTCCATCCAATACTGGTGTTATGTACAGAAGCTATGAAAGTTGTATTACTGTCTGTCAGCTTTGCTGGGTGGACTATGAACAGTTAATTTCAGCATTTATGAAGAAAAACAAAACCAAGACAACTTAGAAGGGAAAACTTTGGCAGTTTGGGGTGTATTTCCTATGCTGTTAGTGTTTCATAAGAATGTACATTTTGGAGAAATGTAACTTTGAATGTATTGTCTAAGTACAGCAAATACTCAGTAAAAGCTCTTTGAAACAAACTTATTAACTACTTGAATCTGATCACTCAAACTTTTCTAAATCAACTCCATTGTCTGATAAAAAGACTAAATTGTGATTCTTCATTCTTTGTGGCAAACAAGGCCTCCATCTTTCTTTCACTTATGCTTAGGGCATATGTGCCTTTTTGTCCAGCAATGGAAACCTTTTCTGAAAATCCTCCTTAATAAAATCATTTTACAGCATCATGTGACTGTGGTTTGTCAGTGCTAAAGTCTACTTAAGACAAAATCCTAGCAAAGCTACTGAATAGGTTGTGAAAATACAGAGATTCAGAAATACTTAGATGAGTGAGTGGTGTTACTGAACACAGTTTTTCCAGGCCATTTATTCCTCTGAGCCATGAGAAGGACTAGCTAATATGAATTACTAAAGCAGGTGACAGAATTATTTTCTTACTATATAATCGCAGAAGTAAATAAATGAGGTGGAAAAATATATCAAGTCTACTCTAGATAACTACAGATAGTTTTGCCTTAAGGCTGCTTGTTTTTCTCGTTCTACAGAGTGAATGCACAAGGAGTGTTTGTTTTGTTTTTGTGGGCTTTTTTTGTTTAGTTTTTTTTGTTCGTTTTTTTTTGTTCAGGGCTTTTTGAGGGGGGGCGTTGGTTTTGGGTGGGGTGCTTTTTTTGTGTACGCTTCTCTAGTACAATATTTTTGTAATGATTGTGCTCATTCTTTTCAGTCTGCTCTTAAGTCTTCCTTTCTGTTTCTTCATGTCTGTGACCCCAGGATTCTGCAGAAAACGTGTGTTTTCAGAAGAAGTCTTTGCATCAGCATATTAGTTTTGTATGATGTCTCATTGGTTTTTAACTCCGGTATCTTAGCTTGTTTCCACAGAAGCATCCTCTCATCAGAAGGTACTCTTCAGGGGTTTTTAAATAAAGAATCTTTAAGAATACTTGATGTATTAAATAATAGTAAGGCTGTTCTTTGTATATTTATTTATTTTTAATCATTCCCTATCTTAAATGACAACCTCATTTAATTGAGTAATTAGTGAGTTGGGGTGGGATTAGAGCAGGGAATTTTGCAGTTTGATGAGTGCTTGTCTGCAATTACATTCTTTCAGTTTGTATTGACTTGCTGTTCATGGGTGAGAGAATGTGTGTTGCTAGTCTTGCTTTTGCAAGAATAAAAGTTTAAAGAGTTTCACAGATGTTCACTGTGCTGAGAAGTTCACAGGATTTTAGAAGTATATGTTTGCTGGGGGGAGGGGGCCTGGCTGTACAGATGGGTTGCCAGGCAATTAATTCTTCCTACTTGGATTGCCTGCAATAGGAGACAATCCAGCTCTCATAAGCAGTGCAGTATTATTTGCAAAAGGAAACTACCCAATACTATTTTTCCTATTCTCTTCCTTCTTTCTTCTGTCTTCCCACCTCCCTTCCTCTCCTGTGCATTTCTGAGAAACTGCTCAGGATTGATATGATAGCAGAGCTGTCATTCTCTTTAAAAAAAAAAAAAAAAGTCACTTTTATTCTAGGTATTTTAATAGAGTCCCATTAAGGATGTATTGCTGACTGAAATATTGGCATGAAGGGCTCTCACTGAGCTGAGCCCAGGAATTAAGAAGTCAGGAAATGGGCTGCTGCATTGCTAAAGAACCTTGTGTGACACAGTATCTCCTGATTGGGGGGATCATTACTGCTATTATGACTCGACTTGCGTAGGAATTTTAAATTTCATCTGAATGTCAGTAATAACCCTCTTAGCAAATTATCCTGAATAAAATCACGAAGGCATTTTATATAATAGGTGTTGAATTACTGGATAGATTTGCTAATTAAATACTCTTTGTTCTGCTGCAGTTGACATTACAGGGTAAGATCTTGAACAATTATTCTCAACAGCTGTACTTTGTTAAGGGAAAAATTAACTACAAAGTTTATTTTTTTTCTACACTTGAAATTGGCAGATTTTTGAAATGTGCTTGAAAAAAATTCCATCATCCAATTGGTAATGAGAGGATAAATATGCAGGTGTTGCTGTGAAATCAGATAACTACTGACTGCCTTATTAATGAATTTAGCATTACTTTATAACCTTCTGTTTTGTAGCTGTTGGCACTTACAAGTGATCTTCTGTCAGAATGGGTGGCACTAGCATATGCCAGTCACTTGATGAAGCCAACTTGTCTGTGACCCTCTTGTTGTGATTACCTACACCCACTGCTGTCCTCAGGGACAATTTACAAATGGTTTTTGCACAGCCAGTTAATTTTTTTAGTAGGGGGAATTCCTTTTCTTTAAAAAAAAAATTATATTTCTCATTATTAATAGAATTATTTCAGAGAGCAAAGTAGAAAATGCCAGAGATTATCAAGGGAAAAATGATAGGCCTTCCTTTCTTTTCAATGTAAACTCTTCATTTTGGTCCAATCTTTCAATTTTGTTTCAGGGACTCCTGTTTACTTTTGGAGTACTAAGGGAGAGGTATAACCTTTCTCTCTAGGAGTTAGCTAATAAGTGAGAAGAAGGGTTGTGGGATGGTGGTGAATATGATGGTGGAATTTTGACTACTTTATATGAAATTTGATATCATGTACCAGTGATATGTCTTTAGAATAATTTCAGAACTCTGTAGAAAGGTGGTGGAGTCGAATGTCTGAATCTCTCACTGGGAGATGCATAGGAGTAGAATACCTTTTTTGTTAAGCTTCCAATTAACATGGAATTTCGTGCTTCTGGTTCCAGGGCTGGGTACAGCACAGCAGGAATCTGCAGTTAAGGCTCACCATTTTCCTGTTCTATAAAGAAGACTAAGGGCAGCTGAGCTTTCTGCAGTTTTGGACTTGAGCAGAGTTCAGGCATCACATTGTCTGAGTGCCTAGTTTGCAGCATCAGTGGATGGTCTTTAAATCAACTGGACGTTCTGAAAACGTGACCCAGAGAGTGTAAATCCATAGATATCCGTATGTGCTTGGGGAATAACCCTGATAAGGACATTGGTTGTGAGTCAGCTGTGTCAAAGTTACATCATAGTTTGGAACTGAACCTGTCCTTAAGTGCTTTGAGGGGAATACAGCTTTCAGTGCATAATTGCAAACAAACTGAAAAAACATCGTACTTTCACTGTGGTTGTGTAAAGGTTCTGAAATACTAAAGAAACGTCACTAGTGTTGAAGGAATGACAGTGTTGTCACCCTGTTTGTGCACTGTTGTGTAGAGGTGGAGATTTCACCTGTTTCAGAATTCCTTGCTGTGATAGCCATAGCCAGCATCCCAATAGTCAGGACTCTTGGCTTCTTTATAGACTCCTTGGCCTTATGAAAGTAATGAGATTTCCCTGAACATGATCTTATTTCCACTGAGCATGGACAGCTCTTGCCTGTCAGTCCCTTTTCTTTCCTCATCCCTGCTGATTTCTATTGCCCAGCTCCTTGTCACAGGCTTCTTGACTATGAGTCTTAATTCTGCCTTTTGGCAAATACGGCCAAGAAGTATTGCAATTTAATGTGTGAAATATAGTAAAACTGAGACTAGGTTACTAAAGATGGTACAAGCTGTTGAGATAGTGTGTTGCCTGACTATCTTTAGAGTTCCAAATTGTTTGGGTTCACCTAACAGACTCTGATCTATCGTTGCTGTAACATGTGGTTCAGATTAATCCTCAAGAAAATTTGAAGTATAAGTATATATGGCTAGCAGGATTAGCTGAAGAAAAACTGAGGTTTTTGCTGAGGGGCAATGGAAAGGACTGAAACCAGGGAAGTGGAATGTGGAGCTGTGTGCCAGAGCACAAGGATGTTGATAAGGAGGAAATGGGGAGCACAGTGGAGCCATGGCCAAGTGACTGAAGGAATGGACCAGATGTTGGTTCTCATGCAGCTGTGCAGAATTCACCAAGCTCTTCCTGCTGCTGCAACTTCACATTTTTTTCATTAAGCTCATTTGATTGTCCTTTTTCTGTGCTACAGCTGTACCTGTGGCTTCAGATGATGTGCTCTCCCCACCTTCTGCTGTGCTGAGCACTATTAGAGATGGAAGCAGGAACCTACTCACGTGAGGTCTCTACAGCTATTTCTCAGGTTCAGAGAGGTGCCGTTCAGAGCATTTGGGGAACTTGGGAGGCACCCTGGGCTGAGGAACGAGCCTGGTTACACACGGATTTGCCCATTGATTCAACATCTGTATCCTGTCTCCATCCCAGCTCCTTGTCCCAGTTCTGGTTTCTGTAAGGAGTTTGCTTTCTGATGACCTGTTTTGAGATCATTACAAGGGTAATCAGCCTTTTGATTAAGTCTTGTTAAGTGAGCACCATCCAGGTTGGACTGAGTAAGACAGGATGTTTTCGGGAAAAAATTCAATGACATCAAGAGATAAGATGATGGATATGAAGGTGACAACTGACCTAAATTACTGAAAGAGACTTAATTCTGGCACTTGCTGATTAGATTGTATTTAAGCCATTTGATTCAGTGTTCTTTTTTTCCTAAGGTATAATGTGTGCATGCACATGCAATTTTGAGATTTGTTTTAATCTTGTTTTAGGGGAGTTAATAATAGCATTAAGACAAGGTCAAACGAGAATTTACTCATGTAATAGGAGTATTGAGGTGACTGTGTGTTGCCAGGAGAGAGGTGGTTTGCTTTGTTTTGAAAGGTGAGAGCATTTGGAGTTAGCAACCTAATGGATATGTTTGCATGTGTTAGCCTGTAATTATATCATACGCTAATCTTTGATTATTTTTTTTAATTTCAGATTTTGATGCATACCAAGGAGATGGTGCAGAAGGTAATGCTGAGCATTTTCATTAAACAACAACACTTAAAGAGCACACCTGGTGAAATTTTTTTATTCTAGGAGAGCTGTAACCCAAACAGACCTGAAATCACTTCTTAGGATGCCTGGTTTACAAATGTAATCCTTCCTGATGGATTATAGCTTTTTTCTTTTCCTACCACAGATATGATCTGGACCCTGCTTGAAGCCTGTGTGGGACTGTTTCAAGCAAATTAGCAACAGTGCTAATTAGAGTTTACTCATAGACCTGTTACGCCATGTGTTCTAGTGGTTTATTATGGTTTATTTTTTGGCATCCTTTAAACTCTGTCATGGGGTGGTTTTTTGACTCTGTGGAGTTTAACATGGACATAGCCATGTTGTAGTTTTTACAGCTGCATTGATTTTCCACCACTGAAAACGTCAGGTTTTCTTTTTTTTTTTTTTTCAAATTAATATTGTGCAATTAGATGCATCTGCCAGGTTTTTTTTTGTTGTGACATTTACTGATGTTGCCAATTTTTCTTTTCACTTTTTTTCTTGCTATGCCTTTCATGTGCACCTCAAGCTTTTTTATGTTCCTCAGTTTGTCTAAAATACGCTCCATTGTCCCAGAGTATTATGGAAGTATGGCTGGTGTTTGAATACAGTCTTCTCCAAGTAGGGCATTCAAATTGTTACAAGAATCAGAATCAGAAGTGATATGAGGGGCAGAGTGTCAGTCAGAGGGAAGAGGTTCAGTAAGTGTTTGTGTTCATCTCTGGGTGTAACTGTTCAGTAATTCAACCTGAGAAGATAAAACTTGTGGGTCATAGTAACTAGATCCTTATCCAAAGGAGCATTCCCTGAAAGATCTGCTGTCTGAGGAGGATGAACACAGGTGGTTGGATTAGCAGAAATTAAAAGATGGAGGTGGGAAGATGGAAATATGAAGCCATCTGCATAATCTGAAAAAATGTAAGAAGAGCAGCCTGATCTGGACAGTGCTGTGGTATTCTCAGTTGCTGTCATCCACTAGCCAATGCTTTCACTAGATTTGTTTGAAATAGGGAATTTAAGTTCTTCTTTCTTTTTCTTTTTTCCCCAGTAGTATTGTAATGGCTACAAATGGGATACCTGACTGTGGCATTACCTTTCAAACACTTTGGCTAAATGCCTTGTCTGAATTTGTCCAGCAGTGTTTGAGTGGAAGTGATCTTCTTGTGTCTTAGCAGTCCAAAGTTATTTCTGATCAGAGTTCTTGCTATTTCTCAAGATCAGACTTGTTCACTGACTTATTTTTCTGGTATTCATTTAGTAAAATTTTACCTGCTTATATTATGTACACCACTGGACAGTGGTCTTTTTAACATATCAGTGGCTTAAGTTTCTTTATTCTCTTTAAATTTAAATATGTTTTAATGAAATGTACAGACCTATCAGTAAAAATCTATTTTCCTGCTACTATGCTTTTTAGTGTTTAAGGGATAATATATAGATAATGATATTTTTGAACCTTGAAAGTTATGTGGGACTTGTAGAAGATGGAGTGGTTCTCTTTTGTTTCTCAAAGCAATTCTTTTCATTTAGATGAACCTAGAAGTGATTTATGGAGACACAGATTCCATTATGATAAACACTAATAGCACCAATTTGGATGAGGTCTTCAAGCTGGGGAATAAGGTGAGGAACTTTTTAAAGTTTTCCTACATAGGTCTGTGGTATTACTCTGAGTGGAGCAGATGGTATTAAGAGAGGATTCCGTGGCATAAGCAGAGACTATGCCATGAGAAAGGACTTCACAATGTATGGAACCTATGAAGTAGTAAAATCTGAGAGTGCTCTTTTTCAGGTATAGCTATTCTGTGCATTTTTAAAAGTGATTAAATTAAACATTTCATTGCATAACAAGCTTTTTTTACTAATCCTAAGGTAGCAGAATATTATCTCAGTATTTGGTGAACCAAAATGTAAGGTACAATTTGTCCTCCACATTAATTTCAGTTATAACATGAGCAGTTCTCATGAGGGATGTCTCTCAGTTTGGTTTTGTTTAGTTACGACACTCAAGATGTTATCAGATTTTCAGTGGTAAGTTCAAATGCTAATTTCTGTGGTGTACCAGATACAGAAGAGATCTGATTGATTAGGAGCTGGCAATTGACGATGTATATGGAAGTTTTGTGGCTCTCTGAAATTCTGGAAGAGAAGTGAGAAATGTTTCAGAACTTTCTAAATAAAAGATGTAAATGAAGCTGTTTTTGAGAGAGGGAACAAATTGTGATGAAAATGAAAGCTATGGAAACTCTAAAAAGCTAAAGAAAACATAGATATTTTATTCAGTATAGTATTAAACAAAAGTCATCTAATTTTAAGGCAGGGAGTGATTCTGGGGTTTTTTAGAGTGCTTCTACCTTCATGCTAGTGGGTCCATTTAGAAGTAGATGCATTCAGGGGCAGAAAATGGGATACTATCTTGATGTCGTAACTGAATAGCAGGAGGGCAGCTGGCATGGTAGAAAGCAGTCTGTCTTTTTTGTTTGCCACATACAAGATCGTACACTACTGCATATACACTTGAAATTATGTATAAGAAAGGTGAATCTTACTCCAGTCGAGTGTATGTGGTTCCATTCTGGTTTGGTTTTTGTCCCTGTGCTCTCATTTGGTGGCTGTCATTACAGAGGATAGTTAAATAATAGTAACTTTTGTGAAATCTGACAGGATCAGCATAATGGGTTAAATACTTCTGAATTAGAGTCAGGTTTTCTGAGAGAATAGGTAAGTGTTTGAACTTGTCAGCTGCTTAATGAGAGTAAAATCGTAAGCTTTTTTAATCCATTGTACTTCTGTATCAATTGAGGTTGTTTTTTTTAATGGGAAAAAAAAGGACAAAGATATGTTTTGATTAAAATCAAGTACAAAATATAGAAACTGTAGAAGTGAACAAACTTATCTCTGTAAACCAGCACAATCAAACCTAGCATCAAAACTGGAGACATTGTGGCTTTCAATATTCTTTCTGTGGCAAAAAAAAGTGGTTCGTATGTCTCATTTCACATGTTTCTTGTTTGTTTGTTTATTCCTTCAAGAAAGTGACCGTTGCTCTTTTTGTAAACACTTTGATTATTTACATTTTCCTTGTTTTGAGTAATTCCTATTAAAAAAATCAGGATAAAGAATTGTGTCTTTTGATGAGGAACAGTCTTAAGAAATATCTCTGCTCCACTGCATAGTAATTTCTTTCCCAAAGTTTCATGTTCAGAGGTGAAGAATATTTATATTCTTCTCACTGCATGGAAGGCACACAGGTTTAATGCAAACAATTACAGTGAGAGCAGTTGGTGATTGTACCCCTGTTCTGATGTAAAGTGTGAATTTATGGGTTGTCTTCGGCAATGAAGCATTCTTCCAAGAGATTAATTTTGGTTTTTATTGGAGAAAATTCTCTCATGTGCTTTCTAATTCCCCCCTCTAATGTGTGTGTTCTCTCCCACCTTTAACCCTCCATTATTTATATCCATGCAGTTCTGTCATTACTCAGCAGAATTTATTTCTCATTTTCTATGCAGCCTTGTGAATCAGATTTGCCAGTACATTCTGTACTGAACTGTTGCTGGTTTTTGAGCACTTGGTTGGTATGATATAAAAAAGAAAAATTGAAAATACTTTAAAAAATGACAGAAAAACATTCAGAGGAATTGTTTGACTGTTTTAACAAAGAAAATATGAACCTCTTAGCAAAATGGTTTTGCCTCATGATGTCCTTTAAAACTTAGAAATATACAGGGGATATCAAAGTAATGGTAATTCCTACAGAAAAAATAGAGATCCAAGTGAGAAAAATTAGGTGCACACATATGTATGCACATAAATGGAACATTTTTAAGGAAAGTTTTGGTTAAAATGGTAATTTGGGTTCAAAGATGGATAGAAAACCAGTGAGATTTTATGCTGAAGGTACTGTTCTTGGTGAGGTCATCTGTTAGATGGCAAAAGAACTTGAATCCATATCAAACTTCAGTTTGATAGTTCATAGTTGGTGGTAAGATTGAATATGGAAATGCTGAAAATCAACAGGGAAACTAAGTTGTAGGGGAAAGGAAGTAAAGAGTAGAACATGAAGACAGAACAGGACACCTGCTATATGTAGACACTCTGTTGAAGAACGTAAAGTGAAAACATATGAAGAGAGGAAAAAGAAAAAAGCAAGTGGGAAACTTTTAGCCAAGCCAGTAGGTTGGTGAATGTGTACTGGAGCCAGAGTTTGTTGCTGAAGGTTCGTGCTTTTTAAGCTGTTGCACTTCTGTCTCCTTACAATAGAGGTAAGAGATACTTGGTACTTACTATATTAATGCAACATATCAAGTGCCATTTGAAGCTTTTGTATGTGGATAAAACACAGCCTGTGTGTAGAAAAACAGCAGCTTTTCCTCTCAAGGAAATCAGGCTATGGAAAAGGTAGGTGTATTGTGGGGAAGAGTAAAAGAAACACTTGCCTGCTTATGCATGTTTTTCCTGAACATGCACACATGGAGCTCTGGTCTGCAGTCATAGTTCTTCTTCCCTCCCTGGTTTAGAGTGAGAGTGGGAAGAAAGAAAGGTGCCTTTGCAAGATAGCTTCTCTATAAGGCTGTTTGCATTTTCTAAGTGACCATCTCTTATCTTTCCCTAGTAAGTAGGTCCCTGCTGTGGAATCACTTGTTTGCTTAATTTATGTGAGAGGTTAAATGGAGTAGCTAAAATGAGCTGGAGTTGGTTATCTCCAAGGTCCTCCAATCCCATGTTTCTCTGCCTTGCTTAATTTTATTAAGGAATTGGATATACCAAGCTGTAGATACTGAAAAAGTCAATGGGTGAACCTTAATTTTGGTAGTATCTCAATAGTTACTAGTGTGTAATTAATTAATCCTATATGACCAGTCTTTAAAATTGTATGCAAGTACATAGTGTGTAATGTAACCTGTTTTGAAACTTAAGAACAATGCACTTAGAGATGGAAGCTAAATTTGGCCATAGTTAAATTGTTGCATTTGTTTTTAATGTTGGTGCATTTGCAGATCAAAAGTGAAGTGAACAAGCTGTACAAATTGTTGGAAATCGATATTGATGGAATTTTTAAGTCCTTGCTGTTGTTAAAGAAGAAGAAATACGCTGCTCTGACTGTGGAACCAACAGGAGATGGGAAATACGTAACTAAACAAGAACTGAAAGGGTTGGATATAGTCCGGAGAGACTGGTGTGATCTTGCAAAACAGACTGGAAAGTAAGTTTCTTTGTGGCGTTGTCTTCTTTGCTCTGTTTTAAACAGCCTATGATTCATAGATGTTTGATACTGTGTGGTTGTTTTCTGAAGAGCACAGATTGGTAACTAACATCAGTGTTAGGACTTCTCTGATTTTTGTAGGAGGTGGGAAATGTTACCTTCTGGCATTGGTAACAGGATATACCTGTGCAAGTCCAAATGTCTCCTAATTTCTCTATTTGGTTTTGCATATGCTGTGGAAGCTGTGCTTTTGAGTTGTCACAGTGTTGTAAATGCCATTTAATAAACCAGAGCTGAAATCTTGCGAAGATGGTAGATGCTGTCAGCATTTGGAGTCATAAGTTCTAGGTCAGATGGTTTTTTTCCAAGATGGGTAAGGAAGCTGGTGGTCAGCACTTTCAGCACCCTCTGAAAAAGCTGGAAGTGCACTGAGTGCACCCTGAGGAGATGATCCCTTTCCCCAAGACTGCTTCTCTTTCCTTTTGCAATGAGACTCCTTTGATACTATGATGGATATTGCAATGACTGTTTATTAATTGTCATTGCACAGGGCATTTTAATGCTTTAATTCAGTAGAATACATTTAGCACGATAGAAAGAAAATTGGAGAGAGAGGAGAGGTGGTCATCTGGATGCTGACTCATATTGTGTACTGCCTCTTGAAAACTTAAACAGCTCGTGGTCCAAATGTATCCAAAAATGAATACTTTTCACATCTGTAAAAATACACCACACACTTGCTTACTGTTCTTAAGACTTGCATTTTCTAAGAAAAGATGCATCATAATAGAAGCAAATTTTTCCAAGTTAGGAATGTATTAGTAATTAAAGCTATACAAATGTTGGAGAGTGTTCTTTAGTGACTAACTCTTCTGCAGCTGGCAGATCTTCCAACCACATTTTGCAGCAATAGGCAAGACTTCGCTTACTTGGTATGTTCTCTTCTCCCCCATCTTAAGATACCTGCTATGGAATAATAAATGGAAAAATGATATGGCAGCAGAAAATAGAAAGTTGTACTCAACCATTCCAAATCACTATTTAGCATTAGAACTATTAGCAATAATTTGCTTTTAGTAAAATAAGTAAATAAATAAAACACAACATAAAATATACTTGCAATTCGCTATAAATTTTTCATCAGACTTCATCCTCAGGCTCTTTAATTTCTAGCGATAATCTGGGGGAAGAGAGGATTGTGTCTATTGTAATGGTTTTGTTTTTTGCACGTGTCAAGCTTCTCTTAATTTTTGTACTGTTTCTGCAGCTATGTAATTGGTCAGATTCTTTCTGATCAACCCCGAGACATAATTGTGGAAAATATTCAGAGGCGGCTTATAGAAATTGGAGAAAATGTGGTCAGTGGTCAGATCCCAGCAAATCAGTTTGAAATAAACAAGGTAAATAATCTTGCAGCTCTTTTCTGTCTCAGAAAAACTTTACTGTTCCTGAATATATTGACTGCTGATGAAAATATTGTTGCATAGGGGATTGTTTCACCAATGAATTGGGTATTACATGCCTCTCTTAGGCTTCTAATACAAGAGATTTATCAAATGTCCATCCAAATTCTCTTTCATTTACCAGCTGGACATCTGTTTGTTCTGTAAGACTGTGTTAATCAGTTAAGGAATGTGTTCAGGTTGTCTTATGAGTGTAGAGAAATCACTGGATTTTATGGTTGACTTAAAAAAAGAATGTTTTGATGCAAATATTCCAAGAGCACTTAGTGTCCCAGTAAAAGACGTATATAGCAAAATGTTCACTTTAAATTCCTAAAGTTCCTCTGTTTTACTACTTCAGAAAAAATGTATTTAACTATTAAGTCAAATGTAGACGTTGTTTCTAAGAATTGGGATGACAGTAAATATTTAAATGTAGCATTTTATTTTATTTAAAAGAAAAACTCATTGTGGAATCTCAGTAGCATGAGATACATGGAAATATTTAAATTCAGTTGTCTCCTCTTGCTACAGAGCTTGTTATATACACTTAGCTACATGATATACAGATTTACTGTATGACCTTAACTGGACCAGGAGTAAGAGGGTAATCTCTGGCTCTATTTTTGTATTTTGCAGAATATTGCCATCTTTAGTTTAATTTTAAAACAACTGCATTATGATCATAACTATTTTGAACTCTAATGCATTTTTCAGATGGTAATTGTAAAAAAATTCTTTTGTTTTATTAATAATATTTATAAAGTTTGAAGGACTGGTACCTAGGGCTTAACATATGACAAATACATTTGTTACGGTTTTTTCATCTTACTTTGTGTTTCAGATGTACTTGTGAATAGTAGAAGGATAAAGATAGCTGCTATGTAACCTTGTCTTTTAAAGTTCTGAGTTGTCCATCACTGAAGTAATAGATTTTTCTCACAGTTACGTTTCTGTTTTCCGCTTTGATATTTTAGGCATTGACAAAAGATCCCCAGGATTATCCTGACAAAAAATCCTTGCCACATGTGCATGTTGCCATGTGGATAAACTCTCATGGAGGCCGAAAGGTGAAGGCAGGAGACACAGTGTCATATATCATTTGTCAGGTAAACATGTCTGTCTTTATAGCTAAATACTATGTATTATTTTGAGATGTGGCAAAGAAAACCAGCTCAGCTCCTGGGAAAATACGTTTTGGCATTTCTTTTTGGTGAGGTAGTCTTAAATTTTAAAGTAGTCGGTTTTCTGTACTAAACTTAGTTTTGTAGAGCCATTGTGATCAGCTCAGCAACTATTTCCATGTAGTGGCTGGTGAAATTTCACTGAATTCATTCATGTTTGGAACTAGAACTTACTTCACAGAAAATACCTAGTCTTCCTTTTAAGCAAAAGAAAATTCTGGTGGTGAAGAACCTGTCGTTCATGGAAAGCTGATTGTTGTTATTGGTTAAATAGTGTCATTATTAGTTCCAGTCTCAACCTGTGTCATTGGATCTGGTGGTACCTCTGATGTATAGACTGGGAAATTTGAGCCACTTTCTAGATTCAGGTGTTTATCCTGTAAATGCTTATCATTATTTCACAAATATATACTCCGCTTTGGTTCTGCTAATTAAAATTAAAAAGTGTAGGTTGAGTTAGATGGACCAAGGGATCTCTTAGGCCAAGCTGATGAACTTGACAATGTGACTATTTCAGCTCCTTCATTATTTTAAAACTGAAAGATACTGTATTTGACTTAATTGAGAGGTCTTAGCCTGGCATCCCAAAGCTGCCAAGACTTTTGAGAGCTGGGCCACGGGTGCGGCTGAGCAGTGGCACAATGCAAGAGAAGAATATACTTGTTAAAGGAAGGGAGCTGAAGGAGTTGCATTGTAATTATTTTTGCAAAGCAGCTGGATGAGCTGAATAGTCCTAAATTAATTTTGTTCTGAATACTAAGTTGTCTGAAAGGAGTAGGAGGGACCAATGGCTTGCAGTCTGTCTTTATTAGTGATGGGTTTTCAGTCCGTGGTTGCTGACCCTATTGAAACCAGTAGCTCGTCTTAAATGAAAAAATGAAGGTGTCATGTATTAATGCATTAGTTTTACTTTGCTGAAAAAAAAACCCAAAAAAGAGACTGTGCTTAGAAAAAAAAAAACCCAAAACAGTTGTGGTACTTCTCCCCACCCTGCCCCATCCCTCTAAATGTTTACATCTATTATGGAATCTTGCTAAAATACTGCTTTAAGTTCTACTCTAAGATTATTGACACACATTAAAAATGGAATTTCCTAGTGCAATTGAGGACTGGGAATACGATTCTACAGATTTAAATGAGTTACATTTTCCAAAAGAGTACCGTTGTCTTAGATTTGATTCTTAATTCCTCCATGTGTATTGTTTTCAGTGTAGTGATTGCCTTCCCAAATTGAATTATTTTCTCTTTGTCTTCCTCTTTCAAGTTGGAGAAGCATGTAATGTATATTTTAACCTCTAAGTGGTGTTTCTCTCGTGGCTTGAGATGTCACCATACGTTTCTTTCAATATTTCTTAATATTTGAGAATTTCCCCTTTCAAATCAACACTTCTGCCTCTGTTATTTATTCATATGCCAGTGAGTGAAGGTCCATTCTCTGACCGTTCATTCTATTTCTTTTTTTATATAATTAAAGAATATAAATTTCCTAGCAAAACAGATATAGTTTTGATATCCACGACTTATAATATGCTTGTTGTGCAAAATGATAATGCTGGTTTAGTACAAAGTGAATCCAAAATGCATGCCCTCTGTGTATTTTTAACTGGGCTGATGGTTACAATGTGTTTTCATTGTGCATTTCAGAATTGACAGATGGGACTGTTTACTCTGTCTGCTCGTACTGATTTGCACGTGTAGGCTGCAATAATACAAGCTGGTTTCGCATTCTTGAACTTGCTAGTTGATGCCAGAATCAGCAATGCAGTCTTTTCTACTACTGCTGGATTTGTATTAGATGCATAATAAATCAACCAAAAGAGTGTGTAACAATTTTGCATTAAAATAATACGTAATATTTGAAGCATAATCCTTTGTATAGACTTTTTTCACACTTTTTCGTTCATGTCTCCTGTCTCAGGATGGATCAGATCTCAGTGCCAGCCAGCGAGCATATGCTCCAGAACAGTTAAAAAAGCAAGAAAATCTTAAAATTGATACTCAGTACTACCTGTCACAGCAAATACATCCAGTAGTTGCTAGAATATGTGAGCCCATAGAGGGAATTGATTCTGTTCTTATTGCAACGTGGTTAGGTAAGTATTCTAAATTTAGTTTATTTAAAGAATTGCAAGATCCAAAATGAGGGGTTTTAATGTATGTTTCTCATCAAAAATGCTTCCCCATATCAGTCTTTTTACATTGAACAATAGCTTGTGTGTTACACAGCCTGTAGAAAGCAGTGTGGACTTTAGGTATATTTATGACTTCTGCAGAATACTGTTTTTTCAGGAGGTTTTCATTTACATGAACTTAATCTTATAATCCTTGTTCAGAGTTGCAAAAATCTGCTTTTCCGAAATGACAGTACTATTACATGTCTTTGAGATTTTCTTAAGTTACTAAAGGAGTTCTGGGGTATGAATCCAGAACTAACATTTTTCCAGAGAGAAATGCTGGCATCTCTGGCATCTTCCCAGGGAAAAAACCAGTCGTAATTATAATGAAAGAATACAAATTTTTATTAGGATGTAAGTGAAGACTTGACTGCCAGAACTGACCTAGTGGATAACAGAAACATGAAATCTTAGTGACAGTTTTAACTGCTTCATATAAAGGAATTAAGTGGTCCCAAAACAAAGAAGTGCTGTCAAAAAGAAAAAAACCAAACCAATAACTAATGTTAAGGATAAACAGAGTCAACCGTTTTAATTCAAATGAGCAACAGGGAATTGCTCTTGTTAGAGTTGTTTTTCCTTTTAAAAGGATGTCTAATAATTAGAATTAGAGATTTTCCTGCCCAACTGTGATTGCCTCTTTCTTTTCTATTCCCTGGGCTTCTTACCTAGAAAAACTGAAAGGCTGAAAGCTTGTTAACAGTTCTATTGGGTCTCTTCTTGAAAATGCTATGCTCTGTGTGTGTATTCCTTTTAGTGTTGTTTCCTCCCCAGAAGCGATTAACCAACAGACTTGACTGATCTACTTGATAAACAGAAATTTTGTGATTTGTATCCCACATGTAGTTCATTATTTTTAAAACTGTTGCTCGAGGACATGAAAAAGTTCTTAATTTTGCTGGCTACAAAATTCTTGACAAGACTGCCTTTTCTCTTGGAGAACTTCTTGGAGAGTTGCACTGTGTCAGTTTAATAGTCTGTTTATGCTATGCCTGTGTCTACAGGAAGTTCAGACCTGCAGGAATTACTTTATTCAGAATATTGGAATGCACAAGGGAAGAGGTGGTTGTCAGCATTTTGTGTTTAGGTGAAGGCCAAGATCCAGGATTTGGCCACTTAAAAGCACCTGGTAGCAGGTTGCCTCATAACCCTTCAGCTGTGTAACTGCATCTCTGTAGCTCCCTTAGTAACAGCTGATTAGCTTGCAGATTGTACTTAAAATGCGTGTGAGAAAGGTCCTGCCTTGTTTCTCAGGAAGGCTGATGATAGCCATGGAGGATCTTAATCTCCCAAGACAATCCTTGTAACATGCAGCTTTTTTCATCTCCATTTTTGACTTGTTGAGAAGGGGTTGAAGACAGAAATTCTGCTTTTTCTGAGTCAGCAAAGGTGTTTTCTTGGAGGCATTTGATGTTGGCACGTGTCCTCAACAGCTCTCATGCTGTGGGGAGGTGTCAGCCCTGCTCCACACATGCAGGCTGACCATACAAATCATCCTGTTTATTATGTGGCAAGGCCTTGGTATCCAACTTTCCCTTGATGTCGGAGTCGACTGTGTGGTATGCCTGACTGAAAAGGTCAAACGCTCTTGGTTAGGTTGAAGGGGTTTAAAATAGGCAGCAAACTTGTACTTCATTTAGGTAAAAGACAGGAAAGATTTCTGAAGCTAGTTTATTTTATTTGGCAAAGATTGTTAGTCTTGTAGCGTTAAGCTCAAATTCAGAGCTCTTATTCACAACAGCTTAGATTTTTCAGAAAAGACTGGCTCCCTTCAGACACCTAAATTAACTGCACAGATCTTAAGAACTCTGTGCCACTTGATAGCACCTACTGTTTGCAAATGCCTGTGCTGCTTTTTGTGCTGTAGTATGTGCCAGATGAAAATTTCTTTTATGGTCTATAATAGCGTCATGCAGCTGAGAGTTTATTAATAGTCCACAATTGTCCGTCTGAAAACCTGTATGTATCTATTACGATCTTAGATCTGAAGTGTATTTGATTTGACTTTGCTGTACAGTCAAAATTTTATCACCTTCCCTAGCTTTGTTTTCTTTGGAAAGCTTAAATTGAGCTTGAGGGTAAAGTCAGGTCTTTTTCAAGACTTCCGATCTGCTTAGGTTTTTATATATAGCACTTGATCAGAGTTGTACATAAGTCATTGCAAGCTGAAGTTACCTTACAGGGTTTTTTTAATGGTACTGGAGACATAGTCAAGTGGTTTTCTTTCACAGAAGTCAAAAATCCTTTGCAGGATACAAAAGAGTACAAGATACTTGGGTCCAGCTTGCTAAAACAACCAAATATGGAAACTGTTTACTGTTCTGTGATGCTAAGTTGGGCTTTTTTACTTAGAGTTTTCATCATGGTATACATCCAAATTCCCATTGTTTTTCCCATCTTGTTGCAAAAAGGCGCATTTTCCGGCTCTGGAGGATATATAAGCATCATATCTGTGGACCAAAACTTTCTCGCATTCTCACTGTTGGTGTCTTCCTCCCTGATCAGATTTATTGTGTTATGTAGGATATGTGTCTGTATAGGGAGAGTGGTTGTAGGAAAAAGATCTTGGCTGCATGTTTAACAGAATCTATAATAAGGCATGTTTATAAGGTGAATGTTTGATGTCACCCTGCTAGACTGAGCAGATAACATTGAGCTCTGCTTGGGAAGCTTGGCTCACATCAAAGTGATGAAAAGTTCTTTGTTTTGTCTGTGCTCAGAGCAAGTAATTTTAAACTATTTTAGACACTGAAGAACAGGAGCAGATAATGCAACTTAAAAATTGCAGAGAACCTCTTAAATATCATATTTATTTGCTATGGAATCAAGTTGAAAACTGCCTTTTGTTTTGGGGCATAGTAGGAGGTCTGCCTAGCCTTTGAGAGATGGAAGTTCATTGTTCCTAAAAACAAGAACCTCATGGGCATACTCCTGCATTCACTCTCTTGGTCGGGAAGTTTCTGAGGAAAAGCAGTGACAAGATGAGGATTGTCTCGGTTTGTAAAACTGAAGTGTGCAATCTGATCAGTTGTATCATTTAATAAATCTGATCTTCCTAAATCTTGGAGACCTTACTTCATCCTTAAGATATCTAGCTTTTAAACTGGAAGAACTGTATGGCAGAGCAATTCTCTTACTGTATTGCAAGTAAGGAGTTTTTATTAATACATAAGTACTGCTCCTCGTCTCAAAGAAAAGTCACATCTTATTTGTGTGTTGTTAGAAATATGCAGACATCATGGAAGCAGAGTCATTTTAACCATGGGATTTTTGTAGCTGTTACTGCATAACATTATTTGCTTCTAGGATGCTGTCCTAGACTGTAGCATGATGTTCTGAAAGAGGTGTGTGCTGCTGCCTTACAGGGGGATGTGCACATTGGTGCTCTGCAGATTGCTTGGCATTTGGGCCTTTCTTAGGAAGGCTGTCTGATTTTAGGGAGTCATTACTGGGTCCTGATGAGGCTTGTCAATCAGAGTACTTCCCAGTACTGCTCCCTGCTTTGATGCAGAGTCTATGTGTTAGCTGCTTCTTGTAAGGAAACCCACCAGCACCTTAAATGCATTTTATATTGTCTTTTTTATTATTACTAGAGAATCGTTTGATAGGTGTCTTTAATATAGCGTTTAGCAGCTGCTCAGGCTCTCCAGACAGAAACCAGGATGGATGCTCTCCTTGTGGCACGCAGAACTTACCTCAGGTTCTGACTTTTTTGTTGTTTTCCTGACATTAGGGGGTGAAGTGAAAGGACAGTGATGAAAATTAAGACTAAAGTCATGATGAAACTTGATGACAATACGATAACGAGCCCTAGGGCGTGTGAACTTTGCTGTTTGTGGTCGGGCTAGGTGTTTTTGAGATGCTCCAGACCCGCTCAGAAACCGAGAATTGCTAAGGCGCGTTGGGCACCCTGAACGAACAAAAGAAACAGTAAAAATATGAATGAGTAAAAGAAACAACGCTAAGATGAATGAATAGAAGAAGCGATACCGATGTGAATGAACAAACGAGCAGAGCCCGGCCGGGCGGGCGACCCGGCCCCGCGGACCCCGCTGCAGTGCGCGGCGCCGGCCGCGGGGTGGCAGCACCGGCTGCCGATTCCCGGCCCCCGCACGGGTCCCTGGGGAGAGGTGCGGGCGGAACTCCCGCGGCCCCCGCGCACCTGCGGCTGGAATGCGGCACCCCGGGAACGGCCCCGAGAACGGCCCCCGGCCCCCTCACGGCTGCCCGGCGCTCCTGCGACGCCCCCGTGCCCGCGGCAGTGCGGGGCAAGGACGAGCACAAGCGATCCGCAGAAATGTTGCTTTTAAAATACTGCGTTTGGTAAAAGTCTCTGCCCGTTTTTTCAGGTTCTTGAGGGACCTGCTTTGCTTGCCAGTTAGTAAATGTTTTAATTATTAAATGATTCAGGGAACCAGCCCCAGAACTTAGTTGCATTAATTACTTGGGTCACACTGCTTTCATCAGCACGTTGGTCATGTTGCAGGGCTTTGTCCTGCGTCCAGCCTTGTAGTTTTGGTGAGGTGGGAAAGCTTACCTACAGTGCAGGTAATTTAATCATAGTCCTGAAGGCGTTTTCCTGTCAGAGTAAGTCAAAGTCCCTTTGATTTTTATTTTTTTCTCGATGTCATGAGGGAAAAAAAAAAAAAAAAAAAAAAAAAAAAGATTTCAAAGTCANAAAAAAGAAATAAAAAAGAGTTCAAAGTTCACCGCTTAGTCTCATCCTATCCATTTAAAAATTACCAAAACCAGATATTATTTTTTTTCCACTGCCCAGTCAGAAAGCTCCTGTTTTGTGCACCAAGTAAAATAGTGTGACCTGGTCCGAGAGGGTACCAGTTAGTGTGCTGAAATGGATTAATTGAACCAACTAACTATTCCTGAAAGGAGATAATAGATAAAATAGGTCCCAATTCCACAAGATAATTAAGGTAGGCTGGTTCTTTAAAAGCCCGATTTGTAGTCCCTTTTATTTCACTGTGGCTGTTTGCACACCAAAAGTTAGGTGTATGCTTGATTTGGCACAATATTTTTTCTGTTGTTTTTCCAGCCAAAACAGCTAAGAAGGTTCAGAGATAGATGTGATTTAAATTCGCACAATGAATATTTTTTTTCTGTTAAAATAATATTAAATGACCAGTATTTTACTGTCACTGTTTTTGACTCAATGTTGGAAAACTGCAGTTGTCTGAAGACCAGAATTTGTCTCCTTTTATCTTTTTTTAATGAGCTACTTTGCTCCATATTTGCCTTTTGGGAAACAACCAAAGATAAATTTCAAGCTGAACTGTAATGGTATCTGTGTCAGAAAGTTGCAATGACGTTTTTTCATTCCACTTCAGAACTCAGAGTAAACTGAGAAATTTTGTTTTCACCATTACTGCCTTAGATCCAACCTACTGCTTACTTGAATTTTTGCAAAATCTAAATACTGAACTCCGGTTCCCTTCCTAAACCTTTTATCTACTACCTGTGTGCTGCAGAACATACTCTATTTTCTAAAACAGCAAATATATTATCAACCCTTTTATTAAAAAAAAGGAAGAAAAAAAAAGAAAAACAAAAAAAACCCCTACAGCCTTTTTTGGGGTATAGCATATGTATTAAAAGTGTAAAATATGCTATTAGCAGTGTATTTTGCTTTGTATAATTTTTCTTTTAATGAATAGTGGAAAACCGTATTAAAAGTTTAGGAACCTCCTGGAAGTGAATTGTTACCTTTATGCATTGACAATGTTTTCTTTTGACAAAATTGGGAAGATTAAATAAATTTTAGTGAAACCCATATTCTATCACGAACCAAATAAACTTACTTGGCAATGGAATTTTTCCTTGTCCTTGAATTTGTTTTAAGACTGCAACATAATTCAGAATAGTGGTATTAAAGTCAGACATATGAAATCTTTTATCTAAGGAAAATCTATGTTTGCCTGTATAACACAACTGTTTATAAGTGCAGTAATATTCGTGTAGTTTAACTGAATATTGTTCCCATTGTGTTTAAGTGTCACAGTACAGTTATAATAAGGTGAAGCTTCACTTTCTATTTGTAAAGCTTTGTTACATTTCTTACGGGAATTATTACGTTTTTTGAACTGAAATTTATAGAGGATATGGGTTAATACGTGGTAATCTGTTACTTGGCTCAATGTCTGTTAAAAATACTTTTTAAGTGCTTCTCCGATCTTTTTGTTTTACTGGTAAAGTGAGCCATAGTTTTCTGAAGGTTTTCTACTACATGGTCATTCAATTAAGTTTTTTTCCCCCAACATGTGTTTTTTCTAAAGTTAACAAAAAAACCCTGTAAATGAGATGCATGGACTTTTAAAATGTTGCACATGACAAAGAATGACAAAACTTGAGGATTTTTATTAAGTTTACTTTGGCAGTCTTATTCCTAGAACAGTGAACTTCATGCTTGCTTGCTTATTTACTTATTTGTAGTTGAATCAGTATTTCTGGGATCTCTTTTGTGTATTTATTTGTTTAAAATCTTGAGTTCTGGCAATCAAAAATAAAGCACTTTGTCTCCAGCGCTGCGGTTTTAAATGCTGCTGCTGAATTTTAACCACTGCATTAGATTGAAACCTCCATGCTGTTAACCACTGAGCCAAAATGAAATCGACCACTGCATTGAAATCAGAGTTGGCAGTTGTGTACGGACTTGAAGGAGTTGGTAATAGCAGTGCACCCGCGTTTCTTTAATGGGGTTTTTATTCTCTGTTTTTGGTTTTAATGGTGCCATTTTGATTTAAAGACTGTTTCTTAATAACGATGCACATTTTTATTGAAATATTTTCAATGTAACTTTAGAAGAAAATAACAATAAAGCTATCCGTTAGGAGTGGTTTCCTCAGAAACAAAATGTTCTCTTGCATACTCCCATGATAATGCAGTGTGCTTGTTTTATTTATAAAGCAATCTTGCGTAAGAAGATAAGTAAGACGATTTCTTCATGTCTCGTGAACCTTTATTCATGGTAAAAATTGTAGAATGTATTTATGTTTTATAGAGGAAGTTTTGCTAAGGAGAGATTTTCAGCTTCTGAATTTACATTTTGTAACTTTCTTTTGAATCTGCTTCACCAAGCATATGAAAAATAAGCCTGCTTGCATGGTTGACCTCTTAGTCTTTTGAAATTTTTGTTTCTTATTAATAGGACTGGATCCCTCCCAATTCAGAGTCCATCACCATTACCATAAAGATGAGGAGAATGATGCCTTGGTTGGTGGCCCAGTTCAACTCACTGATGAGGAGAAATATAGAGATTGTGAAAGATTCAAGTTTTGCTGCCTCAAATGCGGAACAGAAAATATTTATGACAATGTCTTTGATGGTTCGGTTAGTTGGTTTTTTTATTTGTTTCATTTCTTTTCATTGGTGAGGAAGAAAAACGCTTGTAGGGAGAACAGCTTTTCAGATAGGATTCATATGATGTAGGAGAAGATACCATATTGTTTCAGTCCTGCTATTTATAGCCTTGGAGCAGATAATTGCTGATAGGATAGTGCTGAAATATTTTTCCTGTTTTTGCATTTCAGCTGTGTTGTCTCGCAGAACTGTGAGATTATCTGGCTTCATTAATCTGTTTGCCCACAGTCGTGAGTGATTGTTGCTGTAACTTTTTAAAGGAATCCTTATCTTAACACCTTAGTAACTTCTAGTTCTCTATTTAATAAAATTTTTGTAGAGCAATGGCAGTTTCTTATCCTAAGTCATATTAATTGGAACAAAGTGCTTTTTAAACTTGTGTTTATCTTGCTCCATCCCACCTCCCTTCTTGACAGTAAGCTTTTTCTGTGTTATCTTTCCCTCTGTCTCTGTGAATTGAATAAAAAGTCATAGGGGTACATTCTTGTTGAGAAGTTCTGCCAAAAAATGTATCTCTGACCTTGGATCACAACTTGAAGTGGGGCCAAGTATTTAAGTCTACAGCATGTTATGTATGTATTAGTCATCGGCAAATTAGCAAGCTTCAGAGTAGTGAAAACCTTGAAACTGAAAGCAAATAAATCTTTTATCTAAATTAAAAGTAATTATTTTAAGTTAATTTGGACAAACAGCAGATGTTTTGCATTTTTTGAATCAAAATAAAGCACTCTTTGGAAGCAAGTAAGAGGAAAAGACACACAAATCGAGTTATACTTTGTGAATCCTTGACTTTTGTTCATCGCAGCTGTAAATAAGACAGTTAATTGCATGCAGACTTGACAAGTTGCAGATGGGCTGACTGGAGAGGAGTGGATGTCAAACTCCTTAAAAACATATATATCCCCACCACCAAACAACAGAAGAAATCCTGAAACCAAGCCAAAAATCCCCTCTATTTCACGTGGAATTAGTTAGCGTTGTGAGTGGGGGTTTAGCCAAGATGACTCACAATAGCTAAGTCTTACCTTGAAAGAAAATTTTCTGAAAGCTGTATGACTGTCCAGACTGTCGTTATATTAGCGAGAATTACAATAACTTAATTTCAGCTGTTCACACAACACTTCCAGGTTCTGAAATTTTAGTGTCAGGTGTTCAGAAGGTTTTGAAAAAAAGGGAATGAGATGGTGCAAAACTGTAAGAGCTATTCTTTGAATTAGGAGAAAATAAAAGATGATCATGTGATTTTTCGTTAATGAGGTTTTTCTCTACAGCCCTGTTGGTAATTTCATTATTAGTATCTATAAGGTTGCTTTCAAAGTTCTGATCAGTGGACTGAGGCAGAACTTTGTCTCTGATAAAACAATAAACCTGTTTTTTTGGGGATGGACATTGCAGAGCATGATTTGTCCACAGATTTTTTTACTCAACATCTCTTTTTGAATTACTAGCTTTGTGGTGTATTTTCTGAAAGAACTTTCCTTTGGAAGAAAATGGAGGTGTCTCTGACCTGCAGTTTTTCCCATATGGGTGTGGCCAACCAGGATGGGAAAAAAGAAGGCCCAGATATTATGGGCCCTTTAAGACTGTTACTTTAAAAAGATATATATATTATGTCCAAACTCCTGTGGTAACTTCTGCTACCATCATCTGTTGTAATGGTGCTGTTTTCACACTTCCGTTTTCAGGGGCGATTTATTGAACCCAGCCTGCAAAGGTGCAGCAAGACAGAATGTGAAGAGCCTCCTTTCAGCTATGTGGTTCAAATGAGCAACAAGTTACTGCTGGATATTAGGCGCTACCTCAGGAAGTACTACAGTGTAAGTATGCAGAAAATACTCTGCCATATGAAATGAGTTTTTGAAGTAGTGCTGAGTTTTTAGTGACTGTCATGTTATGTTTTTTTTGTACAGTGTAAGGTAGTAGCGTGCAACATCAAACCCCACCTTTATGAAAATAAAACAATCAGTGAATTAAAATATTAATTTGGAACGTTAGTTTTCTCAGTTCAGCCTCAAGATAGTTAGATATATTTACATTTTTGTAACTGTGTGTGTCAGCATTATTACAGATGTAGTAGCTCTCTGTTTTCCGGATTTTTATCCAGAGTGCATTATCTCAATGTTTTTAGGAAAGTCTGTGAAGCCTATCAAACATGTAGATATCAGTTTCTTATGTAATTGAAATATGATTCTCTTCTTTAACTCAAATTGATGTATATTGTTTTACATTGTGAAAAGGAAACCCAAATGTAGCTCTGTAAAAATTCTTTGAGGGACAGTAGGATGGGAAATACTATGAATCTTTCTTAATAATGATTGGGAACGGAAAAAAAAAGGAGAAAGATGGGTAGTTAATTAATTTGATATAATTCTCTTTTTTTGAGGAGTAGTGCAAGAAATCCAAAGTGCCAGTGGTAGTGGTTGGCTTTGTATGGCATTGTGGGGAAAAAAAGTGTAGCATTTAAAATTCCTGTCTTCTCACTGTCCAACGTTAGGACAAAACCCACCATGCTTTTTAACTTATATCAATATATTTTGCATTTCTTATGTGCTAGAAGCATCATATTTCGTGAATTGGTACCTAGCTATTTTGGTCAGATTTTCATAGAGCATCTCATGCTATTGCCTGCCTGCTTACTCTGATTGTCCAGCATTGCCTGTTTACACAGCTGCAGGATGGACATAAATTTTGAAGGCATTCATAACCTTTGTGTGCTCATAACTTTCGATACACCCAAAAAAGTAAATTGTTTTTGAAATTTTGGCTTGTACAGGAATGATGTACCTAATTTGTTGTGTTTTTTTCTAAGTATTACAGAATTCTTTTGCAGACAGCAGCTACAATGCTAAGAATTATCGTTGTGGTTTAATACTAAGTGTAAGTGTATTAAAGGGTACGTTTTGTGTTCTCTTTCTTCTGTACTAGTTCTTATTGCAGTTATAAGTGAGTGTTTTCTAAAGTCTCTTCAGGAAGCGTAATAATTTCTGAGGGTATAAATACTTCTTTTGAAGATCTTTGCATCAAAAGGAGCACAAAACTTTCTTAGACTGTTTAAATTCAAGCATTATTTCACAAGGTAGGGATAGATGGTTCCTTTCCATTGAAGTTAAAGGTAGATGACTTGGACAGGTAAAGTCACCAAAACATGAGATCTTGTGTTACTTTATTGCGAAGTCCAGCTGTCTGCAAAATTATCATTATATTGAAGTGTTACTAAATAATGGGTCTAAGTAATATGTTTGCACTGACTCTTTTTGCATGAAACTTGCTTTTTAGATTTAATGTATGTACATTATGATAATAGTGCCACGTGCTAAGTAATTTCAGGCATATAAAGTGTTAGAAAACATGTGTATAAGACATGCAATAGTAAAATTGTATGAAGAAAGGTGCATTTAAGGGCGGGAGAAATTCTTATTGCTGATAAGAGCAAAAAGTGGTGCAATGTTTTGCTCCATTCTGTTTTTATTTTGGTTGGTTGTTTTGTCTTCTTTTAAGACCAAACTATGAACCAAACTGAAATGTTTAAATATTGAACATTGTAATTTGCTTACATAAATCTATTAAGTATCTTACTACATGGTATATTGGATAATTAAGATAAGGGAAAAGAAAATTATTTGTCCATGTAAGTAAAAGCTTCAGGTTTTGTTTTAGTACTAAGAATTTACTTTTAAACTAGTTAGCTATAATAAGGTTTAAAAGCACTTTTTGACTGTGGAATACATTCAGACTCTGGAAATGTGAGATTAATTTCCAGATTGCACACTAATTTTCTTTTTACAAAAGGGCTTTTCATGGAGTTGGGCAAGTAAACTTTTTGTCCTGTTAGCTCTTAGAAAATCAGATGCCGAGACATTTAGTTTATTCCTTTCATCCAGTACTTGTAGTGACTGTATAACAGCTGGAGTTGAAATTCATCAAATGGGTGTTTGCACTAATATATGTAATCCTATAAGATATAAAGACACACCCAGAAGTATTATGGCAAAGAACTGTCTGAACAAAACATTTAATGAAACTTTCAGGCTCTTATTAAACAATCTCCTGTTGTAGTAATTGCATTTGAAAGGCACAGAAATACCAATTTGTACGGGTCAAATATATTGTCACTCCATTTTTAATTTTTTTTAGATATTATTTTGTTTGTATATTCATCAAATGGCACATAATACAAAAACATGAAATGCAAAAATGTGGTTTTTAACCTGTAAATAATGAGCTGCCTTTTATGAAGACAGCTCTATCAAGAGCCTTTCAGCCTGATCCACTGCTCACTGAGATGAATAAGCGTATTTTTTTTTTCAGTGAGCTTTGAATGATATTTTTTTTAAAGTGTTTAAGTGTTCAAGATGTTGCTTGTTGTTTCCCTTAGTCTATTGAAATGCTTTTATATGTGGCTGTATAAATTTAGGGGTGGGGGGGGAGTGCCATAAAATCTAAAAGTAGAAAATCTACTTGCCCTTTTTGGCACATGAAACTGTGTTAAATAGATAAATACAATCGTGATATACTACATTCCTTTAAAAAGATGCAAATGTAAGTGCATAAATAGAATTTTGTAAGTCTGCTACAGTCCCATTGTTTTTGTAAATTACTCCCCTTTATGTGAAAGTATCTGCTTCTGCAATCATTTTTTGCCATTAAACATTGAAATGTTTTATATTTGACTTCCAAAACATATCTACCATTACTGCAGTATTTATAGATTTCTTAATGGTATTAACAATATCAATTTTGATAATCTTACTCTTAAATGTAAATATATTTAAAAATGACATGGAAAGATTTTATTTCTTCTCAGAAATGCATTTATTCTATGAGAGATTAATCCTGTTGTGTGCTTTTTTTTTTTTTTAATTCTGCTTCAGAAGAGCAAATAGATGAAAAGAGAGAGAAACGCTAGCTAATCTAAATTGGGAAATGAAGAGGGCTTTTTTAAGCATGAAAATTTCATCATCTTGTCAGCTGGCAGAATGCCTGCTGTGTGGATTCACAAAGGCTAAGAATTACACTTTCATGAAATTTTCCTCACTAACTGCCCTGGTTAATTTGAAAGATAACCCACTGTTCTAATTCATTCCTCAATTGGGCGGTGCAGGTTTTATCTTTGATCTGACAAAGCATTTGTGTTAATCGTTTTGGCCCTCTACTAGACACTCTTGGGATTGTGCTTTTACAATAAATGTGTCTGTGATAGCTCTTTAGTCTATTATACTTACAATAGATCCATAGAACTGGTAATTAATTCTGTACTGCTTTGGAAATGGGGAAGAATAGGTGTAGCTCTGTCAAGTGCTGCTGGGAAGTTTGTTTAGCTAGTTCATTTTTGAAGTGTTACCCTCAGCCATCAATGAAACATCCATGCTAGGGAATGGGTAAAAGCTGAAATATACAAGCATAAATGGAAAAACTGACCGACTTTTTTGCTTAAGCAGGGTGTAACTTCATTTACAGTAAGTGGATCTAATTGTTATGTTGGAACTTGTTTTGTGTTTCCCACTGGAATATTCAAATTCTCATTTTTGAGCCGTTTATAAACAAATACCAACTCTTAGGTCCCCTTTTAAAAGCCCTATAAAAGTCAGTATTCATGACAATAAAATGAGTCCCATATCTTATCCAGCTGTTCAGGTATTAGTTTTGCCAACTAAAAAGAACTGAATAAAAGCCCCCAACATGTTGCATATGCCATTTGAGTGGTAGCAAAGTTCATACAGAATTGGTTGGACTGGGAATCTGTTGTCCCTGAAGCTGCAGGTTTTAAATTTTTTTTTTATTCATCTGTACTATTGTTAGTAGCATATTTATAGGCTAAAACTAGCTTTCATACAGATGCTCTTTCTATGCTATCTGATTTATAGTGTATGGCATCTGTAGAACTCTGTGTGTTTTTCAAAACACTTAAAATGATGTGAACTTCAAAAGGGTTTTTAAAAAATACTGAAAAAATCTTGGTCCAACCTGTATTGCACTGTTTTTGTTTCACAGTCTTTTTCTACTGGACCATTGTAACCCATAGGCAGAATTGAGTTTGAAGGCTATTGAACACTGCTAAATAACTTTATACTGTTCAACTGTGAAAATTCAGTGTTCAATAGCCCTCAAAATTTCTCATTTCTTACCTGTGGTGGGGTGGTCTACTGCTTGCACATTAGGTCGCACTATGAAAGCATCTTCAAGATCTTCAAATTACTTTTTATAGATATATTGCTGTTCCGGCTCTTGTATATATGTTCAAGGGATTTGCATTAGTATTTTGCGCATTTAAAAAGGTAAAATATTTATAAATAAGGTAACGTTATAAGAGGCCATAGCATTCACACAGGTTTTGGGATTGCATGGCATATTTACTTAACAGAACGAAGATGACAGGGCTCGTTCTGAACCCGAAATTTCCCACACCTTAGTGAAATGTATTGCCAAGAACCCACAGGTGTACACCCCATGAACAGGTGAAAATATGATTGTAGATGATGATGATGATGACTTCTGTAATAATGTTCTCAAAACAGTCATGCATTGAAAGTGTTTTTGTTTGCTGGGTGAGTCGGGGTAAGAAATTTCTTTGGTGTGGAGGGAAAGGTGTCTTGTAGTGGTAATAGTAAACTATTTTATTTATTGCTATGCTAATAGTACTAGAATTATATGGGCATGTGATGAAGAGCAGTTAGGGCCAGAACTGTGACACCAGCTGATGTGATAGGCAGAATCAGATCGTTGCCTTCAAATTAACTCCAGTGATTATTTTCAGTCCTTTCTGTATGTATGGAAATAGGTTTCTGAGTCTTTTCCAAGTTTGGACTTGTATCACTGTCATTTTGATTTATACATACAGAAACAGAGATGTTTATTTTTAGTACTGAAAGCTTCCTAGTCAAGGCAGAATTCGGGGAGTTTTAATATTAAACTGATTCCCTTCACAGTTTACTGGAAATGTGAGAGAGAGAAGGGAGGTTGTCACCAGATTATCAGGCGTTTCCTCCTCCCTTCCACAGTGGTATTTTGTGATCCTCTCCTTGACTGGGGTTGACAAATGAGTTGTGTTTGGAATCAAGTTTTGGTTAACCAGGAGGAAGTTAGAAATATCTTGATTATTGAACAGGGCAGTCAGTATTCTACCATATGGAAGTGTAATACATCTGTCATAATTTATGTTTACTGAATAATGAAAGATAACTCTGTTGGTCACTGTGTGTAGTACATTTTGGGGATGAGTAAGCAGTGATTTGTCACAGCACTCATAGAGTCCATTAACTGGAATCGATTCGCTATTACTGCAACTTCTCCATGATCTGCCCTGTAAAGGAATTGTTTGGTTCAGACTTCCAGCATCAATACAATTTTTAGTGAAGTGTTTCAAAGTAATGATCGATATGTCTTTACAAAGAGTTTAACTCTCCTCATTGGATTTTACCAGCCATGACGGACATGCATCCATCTCACTGGTGGTTGAGAGAGGCTGAGCATGGCTCTCTGCACTCCAAATTTTAGCCACCGAGAATGAGTGGTGGCTAAAAGAAGCAGAATCTGTACTTAGTCCCCAGTCTGGTACCTTGCCAGAGAAGGCTTAATGACATGAGATATCTCTGTCAGCTCTTTGTAGAAAAGGCTCCCCAGGCTGGCCACCACATGGATCAGGTTCTAAGAAATGTGGATTGCTTCAATAGAGTAAAACCAACTTTGTAATTTCCTCTGTAGGTAGAATGCAGGAATGTAAGGACTTATTATCACAATAATTTGTCTGCTTAGGCTTATAAATGGCAGTATTGTGAACACCGTGTTACAGGAAGTGTGCCCAGAGGTAAATATGGTTGTGGTTATGATTGCCACCAAGTGTGTAATGTTTACCTAGGTGATTGAATCACTCATCTAATAACAAGATGTTGCTGTCTTCAGAGGATTACAGAAAGCACAGTCTTTGAAGGTACTCTGTTGGAACTGATCTGTTGCCCCGATCAAAGCAATGATGAATTTCGGCAACACTTGGAGAGCAGGTTTGTGCTGCAGTAGAGAGATGCAGTTGCAGCTCAGTGTATGTGCTTGGGCTTTACACTGACTTCAAAGTGTGTGGCTTTGGTGTACCAGTAGCAGCATTTGTTAGAAGATTCTGTAGCCAAGAATTTTAAATCTTGGGCAAATCTGTGCATCCTGTGGAGAGATATGCCACAATGGCATTACTGGTAGTGCTTGAGAGAGAGTGAGCAAATGTGTCCTCCTTTTGATACCTTGGATTAACAGAAGCACTACAGATACTGTGTAGATTTGGAGGATTTGCTGCTTTTGAGTCTATTTTAATAACAAATAATGAATCACAAGAGGGTTTATAACAAATCGCTGGTCTTGAAAGGATCGTTGTTCATCTTTCTTCTTTTTACAGGAGTTTTAGAGAGCCATTTTAAATTATTTTAGATTTTTATGTTCCATTTAAAGTTTGATGGAAAATGTTCCCACTAGTCTATAATTAGAGACATTACAAGAAGGAAAAGTCCAGGTAATTTAAATAAGGAATAAAAGCAAGTCTTAAAACCACAAGTTCTCATGGAGTTCTGATGCAGTTAATGCCTTATACTATAATAACTTGGACCAACTAATTACTGAAATACCAAACCAAGCTGAGTCTGTGTTGGTCTACAGAACTTTTAATAGAGAACCAGCTTGCCAGGAGATTACACAAGTGCACAAGTTCTGTTGGCCTTGAATGCTTGATGCTGTTGATGTGTGTGTAACCAGGAGTGCTTACAGTGCCTAAGCACCTTGCATCCATCAGGAGAACCAGAGTTAAAATCCAAAGGTGAAGAGACCATGTTTTCTCTGGACATAGTTCCTTCTGTAAGAATAAGTTTGATTAAGGTTCATGACCTAAAAGTGATGTGCTTATCAGAAATGTCTTCGTAGAAGTCACTATTAATGTGGAAATCCATGGTCCAATGCCGATTTTAGAAAGTGAAAATTACTTCCTTTAACCCTTTTTTAAAAGAACCAAAACCTAAAGTGGCACCATCTGTGGTAATTCAGAATTGGATGGGCATATAAAAGGAAAAAATATGGATTGTTTTATAATAACTGTAGTAAATCTATGTTACCTGTCCTAAAGTTTTTCAGTCTTTATCATGAATTTTCCCTTCAGCTTCAGAAGTTAGCTTAAAATAAATTTTACAGTATTTGGGAAACTAAAATGCAGTTTTTCATGCAGTTGCCTTCTTTTGTAAACGGTTTTGTTTGATGCTGTCTTTCGTAGTCCACATTCCGAAAGATCATTGAATAAGAAAATCATGGGGATGGGAGGCAATTGAGGGCATACATGAAAAACTTCATCTGTGTTTGCCCTAGAATGCTTTTCCTTTTGGCATAGTGGGAATGGCTTTTGTAGGTGTTTATCTTTTCCCTACTCTTAGATGTTAAAAGAATTATTTTCATTTTTTCTGGTTTCAAGCAGTTACTGTTGCCAAAAATAATTATAGCAATGTTCAGTCACTCTTCTATTTCTTGATAAAACATTCTTAGAAAAATTAAATAAGGTGTTCCTCAACAGAAGTTATTTCAGTATTCAAAATCTCATCATAAGGAGGCTTTGTAGTTAGAAGATAATTCTAAAATCTTTTATTTAACTTCCTGTCAGCAGCTGTTTAGGTCTCGTTGATGTTTAGTATTTGGTGCAGCAAGGGAAAATGCGTGAGTGCGTCAGCATTCGAGAATTGAGCACATCAAGTGTTCACATTCAGACCTTTCAGCTTGGTTCCTGGAATTAAGTTTTTATATGTGAAAAAACCTCAGAGCAGTGAGTCTGGACAGCACCATTTAGCTAAACTCTTCTGCCTTTGTCCTCTCATTCATGTGCTATGGGAGGGGGAAGGTAACCCTTGAGATGGGTGAGACTTCTGGGGAATTACTGATTTTTCATTTATGGTGGCCAAGAGAAGCAGTACCAGCTATAATGCAACAAATTTTCTATAAGATATCCTGTATCTTAGGAAACACCATGGTCAACTTAAGCAGCCTGTGCTGTGTTAGAGTTGACATTTGTTCCCCTTCCTGACTTGTGAAACATGTAGTTTCACAGGTTTGTTTGAAAGGAATAGTTTTAAGAGCCAGTGAAGTGTCAGATCATCTGAGATCAAAAGGGCATGTTACTTCGTTTTAATTGAGACTGTTCCCATCTGCAGGAAGAAATGGCAAATACTGTTACCTTAGACATGGCTTCATAAAAAGGTTTTGGATTTGCTTCAGTGTCTTGTTGAGAAGTCAAGTCAAGCTGCACAGGATCTGTTTTCTTCAGAGTGCCAGTGTTTCCTGCAGTGGATATGTACAAGTGGATTATTTTTTTTAATGCCCCGGCATTAGCAAATAAATGCTTTGTATGCCTGCTTTGGGAGTAGTGTGATTTGAGTGCAGAACCTTATTCCAGTATGTGTAGTCAGATAGTAAAAATGTGCTTCAAAACAGTTGTTGGCCCATATGTAGCATCTGTTGTGTTGGTCTGTGAAGAATCCTGGAAGCTTATCCGTCAAGTTAGCAAGATTGGTCTTCAGATTACATTTCATTATATGGCATCTACTGATAGACTTTACTTCTGCATTTTACTGCTTTTTAGTTAATCTATTACTTTTATTCAATCAAGCATGAGGTTTTTGTACTGTCTGTCTCTTTCCTAAGTTGAGCCTGGTGAAGTGGCAGCTCTGCATGTTCTTTAGTCCTGTGCATTCTGTGGTGGCACACTGTTTTAAAGGCCTTTTTATTGCTAAAGATGAACCTCCCCTCTCTGTTTCCATGTCACGCTTAAGATTATTGTGTCTTCAGTCTGCCTGCAGCTGCAGTGTCCTATAACATGAGACCAAAAAAAAAAAAAAGCCTGTAGTCCTGCTAAAACTGTTAGAGCAGCTTAATGACAGATTTGTTCACTTTCTTCTGTATTAAGAGTTTCAGCTATCCGGCTATCTCCAGTCTGGGAGAGTGTGTTGGGCTTTGAATCCGTAAATGTATGAGAGAAACATTTCTGAAGTCTTCTAAAGGTGTGCCGGATTTCTACATGAAAATTAGGGCTCTGCAGAACTTGACAAGTAGATGTTTTCCCTTTTTCCTGAACAAAGTCATTAGCTTTGTAAGTGGCATCTGCAAGAGACATCACAAGTCCGTGACTACCAGTAAAGATCTCCAGATAGAAATGTTTATGCAGTGACTGAACCAATTCCATCTAAAAATAAAAATCTTGGTTTCAGAATTGCAGCAGATACTCAGAATGCCTTGCATGTGTACCTTCCACCTCCTTTGGAAAAGTACAAACCAAACATTGGTGTTTGAACATTGGTGTGTTTTCTATATTGGGCAGAAAACAACACTTCTTTGTCTTGTCTTTTCCCTTTCTGTGTTGGTGCTTACGGGTCAAATGTGGAAAATAAGAAAGTATGAACTCCCAAATGGATTTATTTAATTAATACGTCCAGTCTACAGCAATATTATCCCAGACATTGATTTAGCTGGCATTTTTCTTGTATTCTTTTTTCATTTATCACTTATAACCACCTGTCTTAGAAGATTATATACATGCACATGTGGGAGAGCATTTTTGTAATAATATGCTGTCCTTTCCTAATGAAAATCTGGTCAACCTAACAATATTATTCCTTTTACCCTCATTTGATGGAAGTTCCTATATTAATACCTTCAGTTTGGATTATATGTATTTATAATGTCTTTTTTAAGATGTTTGCATTAGCAACACTTAATTTCTGCACTCTGACTTGAATGTGAAGTATTTAGCATTGTGCATATTTTATAGCTGGTATGTCTTAATTGTTTAAAGTTTTAGAATTTACTGGTTTTGGAAGAATTATCTGAAAGGACAAAACAGGAGGTGGAGTCAAGTGGAGGTGTATCCTCATCAACTCTGCAGTCAGCCCCCATTCCTTTGAGTGCAAGGCAACCCAGCTGTGAGGATTGCTGGTCACACTCACTCTCATCAGAGAGAGAAAGAGGTAGGGGGTGGGGAGAGAGAGAAAATTAGCAAGACAAAATTCCGTTCTATCAATCCTGTCTTTACACAAATTCAGACTTCTGAGTTCCCATACGTGAGTGTGTAACTTAATTTCCAAATTACATGATGAAAGCACATCTGTCCCAAAATTAATACCTCTTGAGAATATCATAATTGTATATACTGAAAATAATTAGTATCTGTAATTTGCAAGTCATAAATGTCTAATTTTTAGCGAAGTTGTTTGTTTCCATTTAAGATAAATTCTCAATTTAATATCCAAAGCAACATTTGACTATACTACAAAGGGGCCAGAATTGTTTAAAAGCAGAGAACCCCCTGATCCCCCAAAGTACAGAGACACAAAATGGCATCTGCTGGGTTCTGTTGCAGAATAAAATATTGGATTTCTGCAAGAAGTTTGTAATTGCTGTAATAATTTTTATTGGATAACATGTTTTTTCCCATACTGGGGTGATGCATGCTGGATGATCTTGCAGTAGAACTAGCAGATACCAAGCTGCCCATTACTGACCACCTGTCAAGCACAAAGATTGAATGTAGAATTTGAATTTGGTAGAAATTCTGCCTGAGTATCTACCTATGCATCCATCTATCTGTCTGGCTGTGAATAATGTCATTAAGATTAGTACAACTATTTAGAAATATTCGATAGTATTCCAGTAGTTCATGCAGTGTTGATGATGCTTTCTCACACCATTCTTTAGTATTTGCATGTGGTTTTTATGCTTGCTTGCAGGAAGCAATTAATCAAATTCGCCCTCCCTCCTACTGCTTTTTGTGTCTCTTTTTCTTTCTGTGATAAGAGATCACCGTTTATACTGAGTTGTTCCTTTAATGGGGCATCTTTTGGGGATTGCCTTGTCAGGATTTTGTTGGGTTTTTTTAACCCCATCAGTTAAGTAGCGGAAATAGAGTAAACTGAACTGTGATATGGTCCTTGAGAGAATTTCATGTATGATTAAACATAAGGTGGTTTTAGGATTGAACACCCCTTCTCCCTCCCCACCCTCTCAAGTAAAAGGTACTGAAATACCTTGTAGAGAATTCATTATTTAAATTCTGTATATTCTGATTTGTCTTTGGAGGCTTCCCAACATGAGTGAGTCAGGCACACTAAGACTTAGAAAATAAGGCTGTCTTGTCTGCCAAGAAATGGCCAGAGATTACTCCAAAGTCTTATTTTCAATGTTTTTCCTGTGTCCATTTCTGAAGGGCTTCATGAGGCTCGTGGCAATGTGCCACCCAGTAATCAGGTGTCATTCAGAAAAAAGCTGGAGCAGCAAATACCTATTTGAGGAGCATCTGAGACTGTAGTGAAAATAAGGAAAATTATCTAGGGAGTGATTACAAGCTTTCATAATGAGAAGTACATTTAGTTTCTATGTAGATTAAACTGGTGTCTTTCCAGACACAGATCTGTGTATGAGAAGCCAGCATCATAACCGAGACTTAAGTCTCTCATACTGATGGAGTCAGTGTGATTACTGGCCATTTTTAGTTTTTTAAAGGCAAAAGGCAGCTAGACAGATCTCTTTCCTTCCCATTTTTTTTCACCCTAATTTTAATTGAAGGTAACTCTTTAGCTACAAGGTTTCCAGCTTTCTCAGTGTGGTCACTGAACTATCTGGAACAGATCGATAAAGCACTAGGAGGCTGTTAAAAACTGTGTTTTGATAGGAAAGACCTTCAGAGGCAGCACAACATCCTTAGAAAAAGTAACTTAGTGGAAGAAAATGTAGGCTCATAGAATCATTGAAAAGCTTGGGTTGGAAGGGACCTTAAAAATCATCCAGTTCCAACCTCCCTGCCATGGGCGGGGATGTCGCCCACCAGATCAGGTTGCTCAGTGCCCCGTCTGTCGAGCCTGGCCTTGAACACTGGCAGGGATGCACCTCTCCCATTGTCTTTGATGGTTTCTTCAGATTAATTCTAGCAGACTTCATTAGTTGTTTTTAGGGCATTCCAATTATATATGAGTAATGATAGTAACAGAGGAGTTTTGCTTTTTACGTCTTTTAAATGTTTTGGAACTCTTAGGAGAGGCTCCCTTTGGATTATAAATGTTGTTAAAAAAAAATCTGAGTGTTACACGTTTAATGAGTACATCTAACTTGACTCTTTGGGTGAAAGTCAGTTTCTTCATAAGAAATCTGTAAAATGTCTTGCTGGACAAAGTTGTTTGTGTGAAGTACCAGCACACACACACACGGGTGAACAAATTCCTTCATTTCCCATGCTGTTCTGTATTGTTGCTTTCCATTCTGACTGCTCAGTTGAGATCTGCCATACCTTTCTGTTATTCTCAAACATTTAAGCATATCTAATAAAAGTATTTCATTATTGTGGCCAATGTTGTAAAAAAATAAATTTTAAGACTTTTTCTGAACAGGAGAGTGGTAAAATAATTCTTCTAACTGCTTAGAAAGTTACTGGAAAGTCATTAAATGCAAGAAAAATCTTCCTTTTTTTCCAGAGTGCAAGATGTCGTGCTTGACACTAAGATGTTAACTTTTATAGGAGGTCTTTCTATTGAGGAATTCTTTGTTGCATTGCCTAAAGGAAAATATAGGCCTAATGTTCTTTCTTCTTAGTTCTTCTTTTTTTAACCCAACACCCATTTTTTAGAGCAAAGCTGTATTAAAACTGTCAGATTATGAAACTCTGCTACTTCTTCAGAGAACCTTGGGGCCAGCCTCAGATATTTTATTGCTTTTACGTCTTTCACAAGAGATAGACAAGAATATGCTTTCATTCAACTTCACATGTTGTTTGGCCAATTTCTATAATCCAGTAAATACAAATTGTACCCTGGTTATCCATCTATGTCTTTCAAGCAAATTTTAATGGATGAGTGAATGAGTCAAATTCTATGCATGGAAATATACAAATATGCAAAATATGGGTCTAATTACAAGGCTGCTGAATTTACACCAGGTCAGGTAAACAAGGCCACTCTGTAATGATTATTAATTGTTAATAATGCCTTTGGCAAAACACATTTCTGCTTTGAACACCTAACAGCTTTGCATCTTTAGTTATATGAAACAGCCAGATTGGTCAACTGTTGAATAAAATAAAAAACCTCACCTCTGTAATTCCTTATTAATTTTATCTCAGTAATGGGAAGGATACTGTTCTGAAAAATAAAAGTACATTCTACAGTTACATGTGAAAGTTCCACAGTAAAAGTAAAATAAATATATTATCATTCATTCCTTGAAAAAATGAATAAATTAATTTACAGATAACATGTATCCTCATAAGGTAGTCCTAGAAGCGCCTTCTGTCTCATCCTGTGTGATGAAGAGCCATTGTTTCTGAGTTATCCTTTCAAACAGTTGGGGTTTTTTTAAGGTGTTCAGTCTGTCCTACCTGAATTCTGTTGCCATTTCCTTCACCCTCATCCACATACCTTTTACACTTACCTCTCTTCTGGTCAATTGTAAATATTTGTCATGGGGGCTGTAAGATGGAGGAATTTGCAGGAAAGGAGAGAAAAAAGGCTGAAATGGGAACCGTGAGGTTCCATTGTTAAATGAAATTAAACCATGCGAATTAAAAAATAATTTTCTTTATATATTATAATACTGGATTATAAGGTTGAATGAGCAGTTAGTTTGGGCAGGGATGGTGAGGGTGGTTGCAGGTAGCAAAACAAACCCATTACACATTTCATAGTTTTGCCTGACATTTTCCCCTGGTGTTGCAAGTACAGTTTTCTCCAGTTGCAAACTGTGCAGCAGCCATAGCTTTCTTTCAGCAGTAGTTGCTTTCTATAGCACTGCCACAATCCTAAACTAATGTATTTTGAAGATGAAACAAGTTTGAACATCATAAGAAATAAAGTGTGCAAATTTGGTTTAAATACTGAGAAAAATTGTGATTTTTTTTGATGTTTGTTAGGTCATTGCAGGCCAATGACATGGACTGGCTAAGTACTAAACTATGAACAAAGGAGTTTTATTTAATGAAGGCATTTGCTCAGTGTAGTGTTGGTCCTTAACAGTAGCTGGATGCTTAATGATTGAAGGAACTTCCTCCAAGACAATTTTTCCAGTAAAACTTTTGGTAAGAGACGCAACTTCCTAGTTAGCAGATGACTTTTCTGATAAAACTGAAGTGTTTTCATCTGTGTGACTGTGCGAGTCTCTGCAGATACAGCTTCTGTCTGGCACTTCGTGTCAAGGAGTTCCAAAGGCTATTTGAGAGAGTTGAAAATATTTCTGTTTTTCACTGCTGTGGTTTTGTCATCTTTTCAACTTCAATGCAATTCTGTTTTGAATTGCAAAGAAAGGTAAACAAAACAACAAGTTTATCATCTGTACACTATATTGTCCACATTTGTAGGCTTTCTTTTGTCAACTTCTGTTTTCATGTCTTTTGCACTCCTTTTATTCCTCTTTTGCCGTGATAGTTTGTGGTGGGTAAATATCAGCAAGCACTGATGTTCTCTTAGGTGAGCCATGGTTTTCATGGGTACACAAAGGCCATACCTGTTTATCAAAGTCCTTTTCATCTTCTGTTTTCTCAATATTCAAGTGTAGAATTGCTTGTAGATTTTTTTTAGCACTGCAAATGATCAGACTTACGGCAGCTACTATATTAAACATTTTTCAGTTTCTGATATTAATCTTCTATTAGTCTATTAATTCTGAGAATTTGTAATAAAAGTCTTTCTACTTGATTTACTCTTTGTGCTGTGCTTGTGGTTCCTCTCAAGCTACTCTTTCTTATTGTCAAATGTTAGCAGAAAGTGATGTTATTTCACTGTATCTGTTATGTTTATAACCACGGAAAAATTTATTCTATCATACTTTTTTATTTATAGAGCTGGTTTTGTTGCTGTTCTTTACGCTGGTTTCTTCTGTCTGGTTTTAGTAATGTGCCCAGAATTGTCGACATCACTTCAAGCAAGGCCCCTCTGCTGCCTTTATACAGACAAATGACTTCTTTTAGTCCTTTGTTCAGTTTTTTTCTCTGCTTCTTTCTTTTCATTCACTTTTCCTTTTGATTAATGTATTATTTTAGCATAATTTTTGCCTTTCAGCATCAGTCTCTTACTGTGAGCTAACGTTTATCATTCTCACATCTCTTCTCCATCCTCCCCTCCCCAATATGGCCAGTATTATCTGTGCTGGTTTTTATATTTATGCTCTTTTATGACTTTCTATTTGTCTGTTGCATTTCTGAATCTTTTCTATTTTCAACTCCCGCAAGAAGTTATTCCAATTTGTATGTAACTGTCACCTAAGCAGTTTCTACTGTTGATTGTTTTGGCTCTGCACAGAAAGCCTGGGTGGTAAACAGCCTTATAAGCTTAGCAGAGGCTAAACTTTTCCATCTTTCAACATGAGAAACTCTCAATTCTGGTATGAATTATTTGTCTTTTCTCCTATGTCAGTGTTAGAGCCGGTCTGGATTCTTGCTGGCAAATTGAGTCTGTTTGGGTCAAGCTGACCTCCCCCAGAAGTTTTGTTGTTTCGGATTTCTGCAGAGATCTAATTCTTACTTTTCTAGGATTTCTCTTTTATATCATGCTACTAATACCAGTTGATAGATTCTACTTAGGTAAGTTTTGTTACTTTCTGTAAATTCTTTAAATGATCACCCGTTTCCACTGTTTAAAAAGTACCTATGAATATCTGGAGGTTTTTTGATAATTAAGAAGTATTCCTTATTTTACACATGTGGTACTCATTTTTGCTGTGGTACAAGCAAAACAAAGTATAAGTACATAATTTGATCACTTGGACCAGGTTTGGGGCAATTTGTGCTACTGATTGAATTTTGGAGTTTTAGTCTTTTCTTTTGCTATTTTCAGTAAAGGTATAGGGTACATTGTAATTGATATATTTTTCTTTTACTTTTTTCCCGTTCAACTTTTATGCACGTTGGTAAGTTCGGTCTATTTTGCAAACACTTACTAATGCTATAATACGTTTTCCCATATCTCCCTTCTCAAATTTTTACTGTTATTGATTGAAGATTCAATTGAGAAATGTGTTTAGAACCCTGCTTTCTGTGGTAATCATAGAAGTCAGTGGGAAGACAAGAAAATTGTATTGAAAGAAATTGTGTGCGTGTGTGTTTTGTGTTTCAGCATAGATTATCTCTGCCAAAATAATAGCTGTCATTTTGTTCTTGTTATATTAGTGGCCTGTAGCTTACTGCTACCCCTTTTGCCTTGCTTTTGTCCATTCGTCTATTTGTGAGTGGAAAGAGAATTTTGTGAAGGGCCATAATTTGGGGGCTTTATTATGCTAATAAAATCAATATTTTGTTATCTATTTAAATTAAATATTCCAAGATGGTGACCCCACTCTACCCTGGTATCAAAGCTGCAGACCTTAACATTCAGTGACTTTGAAACTTGAGTTCTGTTTAGAATTTCACGTCATGCCTGTCGCAGGAGAAAAAGATGGAAAATGTATACGCTGAGCCTATAGGACTTCCTGCAGTGCTTATTAATCCTTTATGGATCATTTGAAATGTTTCTAGTTTATTTAAGCTTTGCTGCTTGTATCAGATTGTTCCTGCAAAAAACGGGAGAAGCGATCATGCTTTGAATTTTTAAAAATGATCTCACTTTCAAGCAAAAGCACTTTTATGCTCCATTAGAGTTGAATTTGCCAAACTCTTACATCGCATTAACACAAGCTTTACTGGATAGATAAACGTGTTGTTCAGGGACTGACTAGAACTTTACCAAACTGCATATTAAGATTTTGTTGTCTTGCAATTTTTGTCTTGAATGTTTTCTTCATGCAAATAGAGGGATCAGACAAAATTATTTCATTAAGAAACTGTGCAGCACAATTTTTATCTGTTAACAGAGGATGGAAAATAGGAAAATCAAGTTCGATAGTTTGGTATAAGACTAGAGAGTCTTGTTAAACTCTCAAGTGTGCCATCTTTTGCAAAGAACCAGTTAAAGTTTATGTAAATAATTGAGGCTCTGCTTTGTGTTTTGCTGCTGTGAGAGAGTTGTAGAATAAATGCATTATGATTTATGGGTTGTGGAAAAAGACTCTGGATCCACAGGCAGGAGATGAAAACTCTGAGTTGAATTATCTTGGTGGCAAATTGAGGACTAGTCTCCACATGAAATGCAGTAGCAAATGGGTGAGCTTGGCCTTGAATTCACTGACTTCACAGGGATAGAGAGGCCAGCAGATCCCTTTGGGAGCGGTCTGAAGGTTGATATATCGATGTCTGTTTTCTGGGATCATCTCAATATATATTTTCTCAATATATATTTTTTTTGTTTAACCAGTAATTATATTTATGAATGGTTGTGTGCATTGTAAGTGCTGCTTTCAGGGAACTTTTGTTGTTGTGTTTGCCAGTTAAACCAAGATCTTTATAATAATGAATGCATTGTATCTTCTAGTTGTACTGTTTCTGTAATATTTTAATATGCTGTCTGCCCAGAATTATGTTTTTTAAGCATGGGTTATATGAAAATTCTGCCTTAAAAATCAGTAACTTTAGAGCAAAATGGAAAATTATGTGTTGTTGGTCTCCAGAAAGTTTTTTTATAAGAAATCACATTCGATGTTAGAATTTTAGCTTATTTTTTTCAGTTTCTTTTACTTTGTGTGTTTTATAATGTAAGAGAGTGGATTAGTATCTATATAAACTAAAAACACCTTTTGTATGTTTATATGCTCTTACAAAATGCTTATTACCATAGTAACAGAGGGGCCTATTAGCTTAGTATATTTCTTTAAATATTTCTAAAACATACATAAAGTATTCTCTACATATTACACCCATACATTGTGTGTGTATGTGATCTTTAATTGCATTTTAAAAAACCCCCACAACTGAAAAAAAAACCAACCAAAACCAAACAAACCAAAACCACCAAAGGAAACAAAACTATTTGGAGTATCAGCCTAAAGTTTCACACACTGCTTTTCCAAGGATATGTTACCTGACTTGAATTTCCACCAACAGAAATTGAAAAAAAGGGAATTTTAATTTTATATGTGTGTTTGTGGATACGAGTCACATATGTAAACACACACATATATATATATATTTATACACACACAGATTACATCTGATGGAATTTGGCAAATGATTGGAATATTTTTCTCCTGGAAATATAGGCTAAATAATCTGAATTATTGTTAGTGTTTGCTTTTAATTTGCTTGCCTACCTTTCGCATCCTCTGACCTCTCTCGTCTCTCTTGCTGTCTTCTCGAGTTTTGATAAGTTAATAACACCTGAGTTGTGCTGAAGCTAATTTAAAAGAAAAAAAACCCTCTAAGATAGGTGTTTGAGGCGAGAAAGATTTAATTCAAAAAGATCAGAGTTAACTAATCAGAGAAGTCAAGGTAAATTATTCTGGTTAATAAATATCTGGATGATGAGGGATTGGTGTAGGTGTCTTCATTCTGTGGCAGATTGCTCTTTCAGTAGATAATGGTCTTCACTGAGCCGTGCATCAGCATATGCAAAGGGTCTGTCAGCTTTTCCCTGCAGTACTTAAACCTCTGGATTGGCCTAAGGTGGACTTCATGCCTGCATATTTCTCGTAATGCAGGATGAGAAGAGATGTTCTACCAAAACCTTCTCCGTGTTCCCCTTCTTGACATCTGTTGGCCAGAATCATGCCAACCAGACCAAAGGGCTTGTTGGTGATAAGATGGGATGTGATGGGAGAGGCAAAAGCATTTTGCTGGCTCATGTTCAATTCAGGTTCACCATTTGTGTGCTGTCAGCAAACTCACCAGGGATGCTCTGTCCTCCATCACACAGGTCATCAATGGGAGATCCTGAATGGGACTGGACCCCGGGCTACACTGCTATTTACTGGCATCCAACTAGATTCCATTCCACTGGTCACCATGCTCTGGGCCCAGACACTGAGCCAGTTTTCAATCCACCAAGGTTTTCTGAGCACTGGCTCATGTTATTCCTTTCTTCTCTAGATTTAAGTACTCTCTGTTGCCTGTTGCTTTTCTCTCAAGAATATACCTACTTGTTTTTCTTGGGTCACCTCTCAGTCCCCTTTTGAGATGGTAAGAGACTGCTCTTCAAGGTCTGTTGCTATTATTCTTTTTTCAGTGCCTTCAGACATGGTTTATGGTTCTTCAGCATAGCAGGTTTTTTTTGTTTTTTCTTTTTAACTCTTGTCACCAGGATTGTGTGTGCTCCAGTATCATTCTTACCAATGTGTTTGAAGAAATTCAGTTCAGTACTCATACACAGTTCTTCACTATTCAATCTCCACATCTTGCTAGGTCTGCCTTTAAAGCTGATGTTGAATAACTTGTCTGCCATGACTCGTTTTCAGCTGGTAATTTCTGGAATACGTATTTCCATTCTGTAGGTGTGAACTGTAGTCTTTGTTCCCAGTGTGTTGCTTTTGTTTCACTGTACTAATGTGTATTTTGTGTCAAATGAACGCAGTTTACCAAAACAATTACTTCATGCTTATCATTACTTGCTGTTCTGCTTTTGTCATCCGTAAATTTTATCTGAATTGATTCCTCTCTTCTGCTAATCAGTGGTGTAAAAAGAGTGAGTGTAACCTTTTCGTTGTGATGCACCAGCACAATCCCTCTGCATTCCATATTGACAAACGCTTACTTGACTGTCATCACTCTGTGTCTCATGGACAATTGATTTTTTTTGAGATGCTTCAACTTTGCACCTCTTAATCCATTTCACGTGTACTTCATTAACACTGTGCAATGCTAATTGTAATGCAGTGTCCTTTGAAAGTAAATCAAGTGTCATTCAAGAGATTATTTACAACATATCTGCCTTTCTTGACCAAACCTGTAATCTTACCAAAAAAGTGAACTGTCATGTTTGTGTGAGACTGTTCCGTATAAAAACATTGACTGATGGTAATTCCATCCCTGTTCTTAAATTCTTGATCAGTTAAAGTCTGTATTAGTATTTCTGTTGTTTTCCTCAGGTTAATGTTAGACTGATACATAGAAATAATTACATGGATTGTTCTGATTTGCTTGTGCAACTGTTTCAAGGAAATTTGTCATTTTGGTTGATACTGGGTCTCAGTCTTTTGAGGTAGCATCAAGGGTTGGCAAGTTCAGCAAGTAACATCTTCTTGGCTCTAATAGGACTGTTGAGATCAAGCATTTCTTCTATGAATATGCTGAATTTTGAGGGCCTATTAAGTATTTTCTTGCTAGCAAAGCAAAACATAGTTCTTCATCCTTATTTGCTACTATGCTGTTATGTGTTTTTCCAAGATACAGGGAAAAGTTGCATTTCTGTTTTTTTCCACTGTAAACTATTTTTTGTTTCCATTACATTATTGCTTTGTTTTTACGTTCTTAGTTAATATCTAATTTTCCTTATTTAGTGTTCTACTTTGGGAAACTTCAGATTTATGTCAGCAGCTGTCACTTTCAGTTTCCATATTTTATACTTATGTTTTATACATGCAAGTCAAAATTTGCTTGTAATTTTCCTTACCATAAGAGAGAGGACTTTCAAGTCGTTCGGAACTATTCTTTTACCCATATGAAATATGAGATCATAACATTAGTTTCTAAGTAGTTGCAGTCTTCTACTGCAGACATTTAATTTTTCTTTACCTGTCATAATGAAATTCAGATTTTTTTTTTAATTAAGTATTCTCTAGATTTTAGAAGATACTGGTTTTAGAGACTTGGGGCAACATGTATGATGTGTCTGTCACAGACTCGAAGAAGCCACACCATAGCAGCAATTTTTTTTTTCTAGCAGACAACATGTAGCAAGTAACCTGTTCTGCTCTCAAGAGTTTGCAGTTGGAAAGCTCTCCTAGGCGCTACTAATTTCAGTATTGAGCTGTTGGCTTTAAGGGCCTTGCCAGGTCTTGGTAGCAGCTAACCTTTATGAAAAACAGAAGCATAGTACATTTGGAGGATCCTGCTTTACCTGCTGATTTTATGCAGTTTGTTCTTCCTGAATGTGATTTACTAAATAAAAATTTTGAGTGTTAGGTTAAACCCCAAAAAAACCCCCCATTGCAACAGAAATGTCATGTTTATTTTGCTTTCTGTGTCTGTCACCAGAAGCAACAGAAAACAGTCAGTCTCTTCCCCATTCTCATGTTTTTTAGTTGAATGGATTTGTGACAGGCCTTTATTTCTGTTGAGTTGGCTTTTTTTTTTAATGCTTATACAGGAACATCAATTTTTAAAGGTCCATCTGGTTACTTCAGTTGATGTCCAGGATAGTTTAAGAGATTTGCAAAATAACAACACACAAAACCCCCCACTTTTTGCTGTTGTTCTCTCTGAAGAACCTTGTCCTTCTAATTTTCTTCATACTAGCCTCAAAGCAGATTTTAATAAAATTTACCATGTATTACATGGGTATAAGTTTTGAAAAATTAAGTTTTAAAGTTTTGAAGCATTGCCACATTTTAGATGTTTGCCTTGCCATTTTGTATGTCAAATTTGTCTAAAGTTGAACTTTGGCTGAAATTTTAACCTAAAACGGATTAACATTTTTTCAAGATTGAATAAGACATGTTTTTTCTGTCTTCATCTAATCCACAACAGCTCTTCAGAAATGCTGCTGGTTTTTTCTGACTTCATTTGGCTGCTTGAGATGTGTTCTTTATGGCAAGTAGCAGATACACTCAATTTATAAGCCTTTGGAATTCTTAATTATTAGTAGAACATAAACTCTCTCAAAATTCTCTCTCCCTTTGACCTCTTGCCTCAACCTCCAGGCTGCACCTGGACCAGGTGATGTGGCATGTATGGAGATATTTTTTATTAACATGGAGATGATATGACCATCAGTCTCTTCTGAAGAAGTGAAGAACTGTGCAGTTTGACAGTAGTGGGAAGGGCAAATTAAGTCAAAGTCAGCAGGGAGGCAGAACAAGAGCTTTCTTTTTCCAAAAGAATAGGCCAGTCTAAGGCAAAGTCTGAGAGCAACCTAAGGAGACTGTAGGAAAGAGTTGTGGGCAGGTGTTGAAAGGAATTACAAAAATGGAAACCTGAGGAGAAGCTAAGGAGGAAGCCTGACCATCCCATAATACTTAGCAGGAGGTTTTTTGAGATTTTCAAGTGTCATGCTTGATGCTTAAGTTAATTAATGGTAGCAGGAAGAAAAGTCTCATTTAAGGCGGAGTTGAGTAGGGCAGAATATGTTTATTAACTCAGAATAAAGTATGCTACAGACTTGTTTTAGTTATTCCAGAACAAAGTTCTAAAAAACCATAATTTGCAGTTTAAATGTAGACATCGTGGTGTATGAACTTGCCTAGTGAGGTCCTGAGGGAAAATCTGATGTAATATAAATCAGTTCAGTTGAAGCCCCCCGGCGTGCTTGAATTACAATCACTTGCTTATTGTAAGATGTTGCAGTAAAAGTGTTAATGTTGTTCAGGTGACCTTGCCAGACCCAAAATGTAGGTGCTATGTCTTTGAAGTCTTTAGCATTTGGCTGTGAGGAAGAGTATATATTTCATCCTTCTTTCCTCCTTTTTGTTGGTTGTCTTTTGTCATCCTAAGAAAATCCATCTAGATCTGATAATTTTACAAACCTTTAAGAAAGACTTGTAGTGTGGAACCAGGAGCCTAGACGTGGTTAATAATTAAAAACCAAAACACAAAACCAAAAAAAACACCCCAAAAATGCTTGCAAGAATTGACTGTAGATGACAAAAGGAGACTAGAACATGGCACATGGGACTGGAGCTGAGCCTGAGTGGCTGTAGATGAAACTTCAGCAAAGAAGCTGAATTGAGTGGAGTTGTCTGAGTTAGAATATTCAAATATGGTATCTGCTGGATAAGCACCTGGCTGGGCAGATGGGCTTGAAAAAGCATGAGGAGGCAGGTGTGGGTGAAGATTGTGGGTGAGAATTTGGACGCAAAAACCAAGCAGTTATATTGGAGTGTAATCAGTTTAATAGAAAAAGAAAAGCGTGAGAAAATTTGTAAATATTTTCCTGCCTCTGCTATTGGGAAATACCGGGCAAAATGCATTGCTTTCAGAGAAGGTAGAAAGTTATGGGCTACTCTGTTTATTTCAAGAAGCAAAATCTGTGTATTCCTTTAAACCCTGTTTTGAAGAAGAATGGATTTTTTTTTTAAATTTAAAAATAGAAGAGAAATCCTGATACTATAGAGTTGGACATTTGAAAGTTGAAGATCTAGAGTGAATACTGCTTACTTAAGTTTAATGCAGGTCATTTATGTATGGTGTTATCCCATTCTGTGGGTTTTTTCAGTGTGTACAGGTGGGACAGCACTCGTTAGATGAGCAGCTGGTCTGTATTTGTTTCTCTCCACTGCATAGTGGATGCTCTTTGCCTCATTGAATGCACTCTCTGAAACTTTCCTAGAATTATTTATTTTCTCATTGAATTTTTCTGTGGCACACTTCACTGTGGGATCAAGTGGCTCTTAAAAAACATCTTTACAAGAGCTGTGTTAAGCGACAGGTCAATTATTATTTCTATTTGCCAAAGAAATGAGGCACAGAGGAGTGAACATCGCGTGTGTTCATGAGTTTGGGTGCCCGATCTGTGAATCAAAGGACCTGTTTTTTCAGTGTGTAGTACTGATCACTGCCTGAAGAAGAGCTTTCAGGCTGCAGTTGGGTCTAAACTGATTCCTGAGGTGCTTGTTGCTTGTGAGTCTGTTCAATAAACTGGGAGTGACTTGTCCAGCAGCTCGGAGAATCTGTGCAGTGGCAGTGGTGCATTTCAGCACCCTGGGGCCGCGTTCGGTTGACTTTAGCACTTTGTTTTCATCTCTTTAATTTTACTGCATACTCTCCAGTGTTGCCAGCACACAGGGATGCAGCAGTGGCTCTTTTTCATTTTGTAAGCCTTTTTTTATTGTAAAGGCAATCCAGTACTTCAAAAAGAATTAAAATGTAGATGTGGCCCTTTAACTCTAAATTGACATGTGATTTGTACGTACAGGGAACTGAAACGAGGATTACCCTGGCTTCTGATTGCAGGCTTCTTGAGCTCAATGTATTTCTCATCCACTCTGTATGTGAAAATCTATTGCTAAAGGGTGCCATTGCATTTCACAAGGAACATATGCGTACATCTGATGACAGGATTTGGTCTGTATAAAGGCATAACTTGTTTTTATTAATGATGCCACGAAAATTAAGCTCTCAACCATTCAGTCAGCTCGCTGTGGCATAAAATGTTTCAGCACAGAACTTGTTTTCCAGTAATATATATCAAATTTAATGTGACATCCATTGGTAACATGTATTAGACTGCTTTCAGCAATTTTTTTTAGTCAAAATTATTTCTCTGTATTTCCAAGATATTTCTGAAAATTTGATTTTAGTCTGCTTTCTTGTGGTCTTACTAGAAGCCTGTACTATAAACTATACTGTAGCAATAAGTTCCCTACAACTGTAAAGAAATAAAGTTTAAAAATATTAGTTCATTGTGTATTCTAATTCTATTCATTGGAAAATGTTTTAATACAGTAGGTATTCTGTTAGAAGCAACCCAGTCTGATAATTTTAGGTGATTTTTTTTTTTTCTTTTTAAGCAGCTGTTTCCTCTCTGATTTGGATTTTAATCATGACGTGACTTAAGCTTTCATGTCTTATTTATGCTGCCAGGAGAGAACTTGAGCACTAGTTTACTTAATTATTTGCTGTACAACAGCTGCTAATATTAAAAAGAGAAAAAAAAAGCCCACAAAAAATGCCATCTCATCTTTAGGTCTGCTACGGACAAAAAAAGCAAAGGCAAGGAGGGTGACTGTAGCTACCCTGTCTGCTTGGCACCGTCTTCCTCCTCCTCTCTCACTTTCAGTTTTCAGTGTAATGAAGAGCAAGAGAACAATATTCTGTAATTAAGGATTCCATTAAGTTGAAGAAAAGAGCAAATGGAGTTGTTTGTTCTCCTAGCTGAAAAAATTTGTCTGGGGTGGGGGTTAGTGGTAGTAGTGCAGAAAGAGAGCGAGGTGGGTGGAGAGACTAAGTCAGGGCTGTTTGTTGAATATACTGTTAAGGACTGTTACCATCCTAATTAATCAAGTTAGAAATTACAGCTGTAGTCGGTTTCCCCCCAATTCTTGTTATCAATTTTCTTCTCTTTTGAGACAAAGCAAATATAAATTTTGTGTTCATTTGTCATTCGTTCTTTGACTTCAGCATCTCTGAAAATAACAATGTAGCACAAAAGACCAGTATTTACCTAGTTGTAATGTGGGTTGCCATGGTGTTTTGCAAATTATTGCAATTATGTTCACCATGCGAGTCGCCCTTGGTAACTGGCGAAAAAACTGATAATCCTGTTTTGAACAAAAGGTCAAATTGCTGAATAGAAAGTCTTGATTAACTAAAAGATGTACAAAGTGGAATTATTTCCTACCATTCAGAAATAGTTCTTGATCGGGTTTGGGGGAGGGGGTGAGTAAGTACATCTGATTACTGAAGTACAAAGCATTGAAAGGATGTTGTCTTGAGCCTTTCATGTAGTCTTAATGGTGGCTTTTTTGTCAAATTTACCCATTTGCGGCATTGAAAGAGGCAGCTGCATTTAAGCTTGAGAGATGGTGCTTTTTCAAGAGTTCAGTGCATGGAAAGTTCTCAGCAGTATCTGCAGTTTACTATTAGACCTTCGGCTATTAAAACTGATGTGCTGCATTTGAGCCCATAGCTCTTGGTGCTCGTAAAACCCTCTGACTGATGATCTAATAAAGTGCTCTTACCGGACAATCTCTGATCAGATACTTTAGGGGGGAAAAAAAAATAACCACAGCTCTGAAAAGGATGGAGGTAGAAACACATGGCTGTACTGAGAAGTTTGCTTTTGTAATCTGCGGTGGAAATGTTAGTAAATAAGACTGTATATTCAGTTTAAGTATTTTAAAGGCCTAATGTATTGCTCCAGGATTAATTTTTATTTACGTTTGCAAAAGCAAAAATCAAGCAGAAAATATTAAAAGTTTTTCATAATGACCAGTCTTCAACAGTTACATACAAGTATATAGAGGGAATGGTTTCCTGCACTTTAATGCTGTGAATTTCCTTTCGTCTTTCTTTTTTCATTCTGGGGGGCTGGCAGGGGAATGGAGGGAAGAGGTGAGGAGGATTAAGGGGTTTTCTTTTTTAATTATTTCTACTTTTTGTTTTTTAAATAGCTACCTGGAAATTAATTCTTAAAACTTTGGAGAGCCTGTGTGAGAGCAGCATGAAAGCAAAGTAAACCTGAACAAGTTTGTGGGTTTACATTCTGCATCACCTAGCAACCCCCTGGCTCAGCCAGTTCTCCCGTCTGCCCCCAGTCCTGTTTACAGACCATTCAGACTGCTCTTCGAAACCATGAAAGATATTCAGTTTCATTAGTGCCATTCTCAAGGAGAAAATAATTAAACTTAAATGAACAAACATTGCTTAGTGATGCTTTAAACTTTTCTAGTTTAAGGTGACCAGACTGTTGAGACCCCTTTCTCTGCCATTACCTTTAACTCTTTTGAGCTCCTCTGAACCTACATACCCATGTTTGTGCATTACCACTTTTAAAGTTTCGTAACCCTGTTAACTCCTTCGGTATTCAGAGATGTTCATAACCGTATTGCAAAGACAAATGCTTCACACAGACAATGTTTTTGTCTCTTTATGAGCTTGAAATGTATACCGGAGTTGATGAACCTTACTGTTGCTGCCATGTATATGAGCAAAATCTTTGTGTGTTCTATCTTACATCTGATGTCTTGCAGGAAGTTCAGCATGACAAATCTGAAAAATTCAAGGACTGGACAAAAATTTGAGGGGAGAAGGAAGGTAACAGAATTGTGGACTAAGTGAGGGCAGTAGAGTGTTTTTAGCTTTCTAACCAAAGTAGAGGCATAGTTTTTAAGAAATCTTTTGAGTTCTTACTGTTTGTATGATATTAGACCCTTTGACAAGCAATACGTGGATGGGCTGTATGAGTTCTTTGTGCTTTGTTGATAGTTGACAGACAAAGCAAAATTTTTTCTGAAGCAAGGTACTATACTTAGTTGTGACCTATTGTAGCCTAAGGATATGGCTTCCTTTGAGTTGTGTGAATAGGGAGAGTATTTTGGCAGAATGGACTTAAATATCCTTCTAGAGATTTTCACTCTCAGTACAGAAATGGATAAGACTTCTTTCCTTTTCTCAATGTAGTTTTCCATGTGTAGTCATTTTAAGTATGTCTTCTCTCAGCTGCTTGCTCAAAATCCAGTTTAGCTGTGTTCAGGTTGTCTTAAGTGAAATAAAATTGTTGGTAATAGCTGGGTCTCTTTGAGTGTTATGTTAGCCTGAGAACACTTTTTAATCTTATGTGGCGTGTATTTTGGTGCCTAGAGCCTTATTTTAGTGAAGATAAGAAGACCAAGGTATTGGATTTGATGTGAAGTAAAGCAGAACATATTTGCTAATTTATTTTGTAATGTACAACTGTTAAGGTTGGAATTTGTCCACTTGTGGTGCTATTACATGTGCTAAAATGAGGGCCACTGTTTGCATCAAATCTATCACAAGGGTTTGGAGTGCTCTATTATCCTTTCAGCAGGCTGATGATGGAGCCTGGTCTTTGCACAAATGAGATCAATAAGTTTCAAATAACTTTTATGAAATGGCATGTGACTGTACATCTAAAGGTATCTTTAAAAAAATCAATTTTTAATAACATGTAAAACTCTAACATTGACCTGCAAGATATTTTTCACTTACGTCTTGTTTGATAATTTTGTTTAAAACATTTTTTATGTTAGCTTGAGTGTTTCAGTTCTTGGGAGAGGGGGGGAAGGCAGGGGTGCATTTCTTGCTTCTTCAGTTATCTCCTGCTTTGGTCACATACACGCATCTCCAAGACTTTTAGTGGTAAAACTGATATGACAGATAGCGCTGAGAATAGTATTTTCTTGAAAATAATGAAGTTTTCTTTTGGTCTTGGATGGTTTCCTCATTTTTAAATTTTTTTACGGATTAGAATGCAATTCAAATTTTATTATTTTGGAATATTCAGAATTGCAAAATGTAATTCTTGAAACTCTACAGGCTTTCATTTTTGGTAGCCTTTGAACAGGCATTTGATGTTCTGTGGCTGACTTTGCCTCACAACAGTGATGCATTGCTGATTGGACTGTGAGATCTGCAAGTTCTGAAGGAACTCCTAAAAAGTATGCTACAGGACAGAATTTTGTTGTAGGCTAAATCCTCTCAAATTTATGTCCATTTTCCATAATATCCAAAGGGGACTACTTTGGATGTTTTAGATCAGCTGCATTTGGCAGCTTCACTTCTCTAAATACATGGATTCTCTAAATGGCCACCTGGAATCTACATCACAGCTTTTACCATTCTAGTATCATCAGCTTTTTTTAAAACAGAAGGATATTTTGTGTTCTGAGAAATTCAGGTAGTATTTATGTCCTCATTCATGCTTTATTTAAGGTAGCAAGTCAATGTAGCTGCATTGCCTTCAATTGCAGTTTGTGTAGTTGCTTTGGACCTTCAGTCTGATCCTGTGAAGGTGTAGTTCCTACTGATGCCAGGTGCCTTTGGGGTGGCAGTTTTCCAGTGGGGAACTGAGACAACAGATACTCATATCTGTGCGAACAGGAGTGTTTTGGAGTGGGTGTCCTTCTCTTTGGCCAACATTGGGTGTCAAAGTGATCTTTAGCCTTCTACTAGGAAGTTATTGGCTAAGATGCTTCAGTTTAATAACATCCTTCAGTGTGGGTCATGTGATAATAATACTGGATATATAACCAGTCTTCTCCAGGATCTGTACTGCTTTCAAGTAATTTGCTTTCAAAAGCTTATTTCCTTATTTCATCTTTCATTTAAGACAGTTTTGTATTTTTCCTAAAAGATCATGTCTATCTGTTCATCAGCCTGGATAATGCTGAATTCAAGAGGAGCAGAGTGAACATCCAGGAAAGGAATTTCCTTTTTTTTAAGGGTTTTTGTTATCCCCTCCATCCCACAGCTGAATTTTGATCAGTTATACAGGCCAAAACTCAAGAAGCTCTGAAAATAAGGAAATGCTGAGAAAAGCAATTGAATTCGTATCTTCCAACTTCCATTGAAGTGAGGCAACATGAAATGGAGTGTGAAATGCTGTGGTCACTGTTTACATTTTCCCTAAATTGGATGATCAGGTAGCATCAGACTCTAAAAATACTCATACTGGGAAATGTAACCTATTTTTTTTTTCTGGATGAGGAGCTAGCTACGATATTTATTGTACAGAAAAAGAAAAATTAATATGAAGTCAACAGCCAAGAATGAGTTGATAAAATAGGTCTTTCTCTTGTGATCTGAATAGTCATATAGCACACTGGATCTGTGATCAGGTAATGTACTACAGTTAGCTTTATGTATAAATTTCAGGAACTAATTTAAGTTGTTGTTACTATAATGGTTACTAAAACTATTGGCATTGCCAAAATGTACACAACACCTAACAAAATATCCGAGAACATAGAATATGCATTCCCCGGGTAAGGGATTGAAGCTGTTGGGTAAATGGATAAAGAATTTATGCTAAACTGAGGTGTTTCACTATTCTAAGCATGTGCTGCAATATCTTTCAGCTACAACAAGCTTGGCACAATGTTTAACATGGTACCTATTCCACTTAAAATAAAAAGACAAAAGCACCAGTCAGCCAGCATCAATAGTGGACTCTTGACCCAGTTCCTTTTATAAAACAATTTATTTGAAGAGTCTGTAAAATATCAAAGGAATTTATTATTCAGAGATGATTAAATGTTAAAGTGGTATAAAACCTTAAAACATTCTTGAAAATCATCTTTGTCTTATGTACTCAAATTGGAGTACAAATATTTCAACTTAGTTCTAAGATGTTTTTAACTTAAAAGTTTCAGTTACACCTGACAGAGAGACCTTGCACACACTCTTTGCTGTGAAATTCTTTTACGTTTTAAAATTCTCGGATGGAGTTCAGACATACCCCTTCTCTAGCAAGGGATCTCTTGAACATAACATTGGGGCTTTTGATTTAGTATGATTTGATCTCCTTGTAGTAACATATTAAAGAAGTGGGGAGAGCCTCTCCATTAATTTTTTGTTGGAGTGAAAAGAAGGCTGGAATGCCTGATACATCAATGACAATGTCTCTCCATATACTACTTTGAGATCTCAATATGTCTGAGCTCTCTAATTGAAGAGGCTTTGCAAGGCCCCTGGATTTCCTTCACGGATAAATTGAGACCCTTCTCATGGTGTCACAGATACATGTTTTTATTAGTGCTTGGTAACTGATCTGCTTGGGGAATATCAAGCTTTGCAGGATCCTGAAAAAGTTGCTGACCCAGAATTCCACATTAGTGATTGCTTTTAACTCCATTACTCTGTTTTTTAGGGTTGGTTTGCATGATTCTTGTAGATAGTGTGCCTGTTTATTACTTACCAGGGAGATACTCCTTGATAGGAAAAATGCCAAAACAGATAAGATGCTCCTTTTAAAGGCTTCATTTCTGAAGGTGGTCATTGGGGGGGAGGAGGGTATGGAAAGAAGAGAAGCCTGATGGCTCATTTTCCAGATATATTATTCTCTTCTGTGGCAGCACATTCTTTTTGTTTCCCTCAAATTTTTTTTCCTGATAAAATTATCTTAGAATTTTGCCTTTATGAAGAGTTTACATATTCTTTTCTTTCCTGTGCCCAAAGAGGGGGGTGACCAAGACGTAGGTTTTTAAACATCATGAGGTGTCTCTTTCATTTGTTCATCCAGTCTTTTATAAAGTCGGATAATCTCATCTCCAGGTTGTTTGCATTAGTAGCTGCGAGTTCCAGAGGAGTGGCTGTGTCTGCTCAGGCTGTCGGGAGACACTCAGACTTGACAAAGTCAGATGTCTTAAGGGATCACCTGTGAGGAGCCCCTCCGGATCGATACGTTCTACAGAGGGTCCGTAAGATCATTCAGGCAGCTCTCTGATGTGTCTCGTACTTACTCTGGAAGGACATTCAGGATGAAGCAGCTATAGAAAGTGTTCAGAGCAGGCAGGCACCAGGACACTGCAGAGAGTTACTGTTCCTGCAGGAGAGCAGTGCATGTTCTGATTATACCAAGCCTAACCTCAGCAAGTGCTCCATCTTGAAAAACCCTTTCAAAAGTTAAGTGAGTCTGTGACTTTCTTGTGTCTAGCAGCAGTAGAATTGGTTTCTTTGTAACAGTGGGTCCTCTAAGGTTTTTATCAGGTGCATTTCCCCACGAAAATGTGGGGTGCTGCTTGAGGAACCTAAGTTATGCTGAGCTTCACAGAAGTGGTGGATTCACCATCCCTGGAAGCGTTCAGAAGGCATGTGGATGTGGCAGTTGGGCTGCTGGATTCGTGGCTGGACTCTGATCTTAGAGGTCTTTTCCAACCCTAATGAGTCTACGATTCATATTACTAAGTGTGAAAAGTTTTCTGGTGGAGTCTTATTTCACTATTTATGACAGCGTTCCTGACCTGAGGGGATTTCTTCTTGGCGTTGTAGCAGTGGTAGGTAGGTGTCACTCAGGTCTGCTTTGTCTGCTGAAATTCTGGTGCATGACACTAGTTCTCACACTGTCACTCAAATTTTCATTGCTGCTGGTATCTCACCAAGGTGATGCATTGGATTGTGCCAGTGTTATTACTAGAGTATTTCTTTGTTCTGAACAGGCAAGAAAGCAGATTAGAAGTTGAAATTACTTTAAAGTAATTTGGTTTCTGGTATGCAGTGGAAAAATTTTCCTGACTTTACAGCAAGGGCTCATCTTTAAGTCAATATTCATATCACCTTTCATGTTGGAAGTGTAAAATCATGATGTAATTCTCAAAAGGTGTAGTTACTACTGATAGTCAAAGCATTTGCCAAAGAATATGCAAACAGAGGCTTTGGTTCTGATTCCTCACATGTTGTCTACTACTAGTAAAGTTATTCTGTTCCTCCAGACACTCAGCTTTTTACGGAAGACACAGACAGGTGGGACAGGGAGAACACACCACATGTGTGGAACAAGTTATTGCAATTGGAACTGATAGCTTTCAGATCACTGAGTCAAGTCCTCTGTTGCCATGATGAACTGCCTGATTTTACTTCATAAAATCATCTACCTTTTAACATTGCTCGGGGGATCAATAGATTTGCTAGTGTAACCCAGTAATGCAGTATTGCTGGAACCTCATCCTTCCAGAGGATTTCAAGCCACTTCAGCCAGATTTGCCCTGTTAGGCATGCTATCCATAATAATGGATGTTGGCAGGAAAACAGGTTTTGAAGCTTCTGGTCTTGGAATGAGTGGAAATAATACGCTTTTGTAAGAGTAGTATGAAAAGAAAGGCCAGTGTGAAGTGAAAGTGGCCTGATTAGCGACTCACAATGGTACCTGGATCAGAAAATCTTCCTTGCATTGTCTCTCACATTCAGCCTTCCAAGAGCTGATTTGCTGATCCATGACATGAGCAGCAGGCTTAAGCTGGCTGACTAGGACAGCATGTTCAGGCTGGGTTCCTGTGCTTCCCTTCTGGTGGGTTTGATGGTGTAAGGTGATTTCAGCTCTGCAGTGCTGGAGCCATGAGTTTCGGGTGTAATGTGCTCAGATATGCCAACCATCTGAGAGTGGGCATCATCCACCAAGATCCCATTTTCAAAAATCCACATTAAGATTGTCTTCAAGGGGGAGAAAGATTGCAGAGGAGCAAGCATGGATTACAAATAAATTCAACTCTGATGTAACTGACTTCTAATAATTTCCAGTGCTTGCAGCTTTCTGGTTTTTAGTAGTGCATTTTTTCATTCCTTGTGAACTTTTAAAGCATTGTAGTGCCTCAGCATCCAGACTGAAGGCAGGAACAGATGCAGAACTGAAGTGTCGTAGAGAAGCACATTCAGTCCTCTGCTGTAGCAGGCAACCAAGCTACATTGTCAAATGTAATTTGTAAAAATTATTAAGATAAAGCTCAGTAAGTGCATGTTGTTGACCCCTGCAACTTCTGTTTGAAAGACTGTTGTAAAACCACTTGCCTCTGTATTTTGGGATAATATTTCTAATGCTTGCTGATCATTAGAATGGAAGAGGCTAATTCTCAAGAACAGACTTACAAAGAAACAAAATTACTTTTGACTTGCAATTTTTTCCCTATTAGCTACAGTTCGTGGACTTAATACTCTTCAGGGATTGTCTTTTATATTGTGCATGTATCTCAGGGTTTTTTTTGCATAATTTTTTACATTTTAAAATGAACTAAGCATTTGTGGGCAGGATGTTTGGAAGTGCTAGTTGTTTTTTTTTCCCCTGTATCAACTTGTATTTCATTTCCCACAGTGTTGCAGATACCAAGGAGAACAAAGCTGAAGGTTCCCTATTATGATTTTGTTTGATCTACTGCAAATTAATTTACAGACTCAGTGATAGCTTCTGGGAAATGGAGGATTGGTTTTGTTTGGTCAGTGAAGATGAGAGGCATGGATCAAATAAGGGTTAACGATAATGCACTTGAACAGATTGAATCAGAACATAATGCATGTATTGAATTTGATTGCAACATGCATGTCCATGGAAAAGTTTTTTGTTTAAAACAAATCAAGGCTATGGCTTAATTATAAAAGCAAAACGAGACATAAAGAGCTACATGTTTCTGATGCTGCTTTTTTCAAAAATAGCTCCCTTCACACAGTTATCTACATGTTTAATTTCCGTGCATAATAGCAACAGTTACTGTTGTCATTTGTTAAGAGAGATTAACAGATATTAAGTACAAACAAACGCAAATAAGGCCTGAATAGAGAGGTGACAAAGAAGAAAAGACCTCTTTAACGTTAATTATAACTGGTAGGAAGTCTGTACAAATGATATTAACTGTTTTCTATATGAATTGAAGTGACATCTAGTTTGTTAGTGTCTGCACAACACATTTGGGCATTTTATTGTAGGCAATAACTTAAATCTTCATTTTTTGAATATTGTTTATTCAGAAATGTACTGCTCAGTATAACTTATATATTTTGATCATTATTTCTTAGTAGCTGAAAACAAGTATAATTAGTAAGCTGTTGAATTTAAGTGGTTAGTTTTGTCCTAAGCTATGGTTTTTAGTTTAATCAGGGGGTTTTCAGTCTTTTTTCACCTGTTTTTTGTGACCAGCGGGGCCTCCCCGGGCTTTCTTCAACAGTGACTGCATTAGACTGAAACACTTGCATAAAGACACTTGCTTCAAATGTAATTATTCAGTGGTAGTTTGAGAGGACCATCTATGCATTCCCTTATAAGACAGTAGAAGCTGTACCTTGGGAGTGGTGTAGTCCTTTGTTTCATAATTGTTAGCTAAAAAGGCCAATAGGTGGCAGAAAACACAGTTACTTTTATCATACATTATTTTCATGGTTGTCTATTTTTGAGTATTCTGTTCAGCTGAAGCTGGGATGCTGCTCCCATTCCAGACTTTGTTTTTTCAGTTGCACTTGCATTCCCTAACTAAATATCTTACTATCTGGCAGTTTCCGTGATTTGTTTTTCTAATACAACAAATTGTTTCAAAGTTCAAATGTAGTCATTTAATACGTCTTGAGTCATGAATGTTCTCTTTGTGCACAGAGAATCTGTTCATAGTTACAGCTGAAGCAATTATGCTCTTCAATAGGAGGGTTTTGGAATGGGTGAGGGCACCCTCCACACCTCCCCCTGCCTGGCTGTGTATTTTAAGGTGCTCTTTATGTCAGACTGCTGCTACATGTTGCATAGGAAGGTAGAGATGCCATGGAATAAGCACATGTGACATAAACAAATTTCCACAAAGAGAATAGCTTTTGTCTCTAAAAATTAACTTAATGGAGGATCTGTGACAGTTCATTATCCTTACAAAAACGTTTCTGTGTTTTCCCTCACAGTGGCTCTAATGATATTCTTGGTACTCACATAGGTGAGTGCCTGAAAATCTCAGTGCTATCCTTGAGTAGCTTTTTTTTTTTTTTGGTAGAAGGGTTTTCCATGCCTGACAAAACTGAGTTATTTACACAATGTGAGGCAACAGATAAACACCTTCCTCTTTTAGAAATAAATCTCAGGTTCATTTGCAAAACCAAGCCCAAGCCTATCTTTTTCACTTGAGGCTCATTTGTGCCTGGTGACTTCAGAAGACACAGGTCAGGCATCTGAGGTCAGGTCCTAAGTTAGGATTTCTCATGGTGAACCATGTGCTGATGAAGTAGCTCAGTCTTGGTGAGCAGTGTCTTATCTTTCTAATGTCAGTTCTGAAGTATTAGTCATAAATAAATTGTGTATGACAAAGAAAGTGGTACTAGGACTGCTAGGGCAACAGCAAGAGACCAAGATAAATGCACAGAAGGTTTCTGAATTCTTGGCATTTTCTCAACGTGCAGTATTAAATGTTGTGATTTACATTGCTGATCTGCATAACAATAAAGTTCACACTTAGTGATCAGATGCATGGATCATACTGTTTCCAAAACCCCTTACTTTATTAAGAGGCTCTAGAGCAGGGATGATTTCCTCATCCCAAAATCTGTTATGTGGATGGCTTTTGGAGATGCTTTTCTCTTCCTCCATTTACTATAAATGGGTTGTAGGGTGATAAGCTTAAACTGGGTATCAGACTTTTAGATGTCAGAGTTGGGTGAAATGAATCTAACTCCATTTGTAAATACACTCTTTCCATTCCTGTGCTATGGGCTTAAGCACGTATTTTAGGAAGTGCTATATACATTGCTGTTGCTGTGATGTTCTCCACACAGTTTTTCTGGCCTGCCCACATGGACATAAAAGCTCTGCTCTGCAAGGGCAGCAGGAAGTGTTTTGATGGACTTGGCACCAAGCAAGATAATACTGAATATATGACAAGGCTGTAGAAATGGTGAAAGAGGAAAGGTCTCTGGAATAAATGAAATTATTTGGGAAGGATTCAAGGTTTCAGCTTAAAAAGATAAAGAAGCAAACAAAAACTGAAAGCGTATTGGAGCACTTGTGGAATTATTATAGAATATATTTTTAAGTTGAAATCTAAGTAGAAATTAGAAGTCATTGCCTGAGCATAACATTGGGACAGCTTGTCAAAGAACTAGTGAGAATGGAAGCAAGCAACTTTTTGAGTTGTCCTCTGATTCATAATGTTTCTTTCAAAGAATGAGAGATCCAGGAATGGTTAGATTTAACTTCTTAGCAGGAGCAACAAAAATTTTGGAAACAGGCAAAAATAATCAGTCACTATTCCCAGCAGAGACATCACCAGCCAATAGCCTGAAACGCAGAGTTTCACAGGGCTGAGCTGCTCAGGGTACTAAAAGCAGGAACTGCTTGAGAAGAATTGCAGGAGGACTTTAGGTTGACTTGTCAGTTAACAGTGGGAGATTAAATCCTCTGTCAATTAATGTGAAGTGAGGCGGATACTAAAATCACAATCTTAATTTTGTGTCAGTGTATGTATTGACCTAGTAGGGAAGAATAAAATTATAATTCTTGAAAAATAATAAATATCTTTCTGGAAATGACTGCGTGGTGCCCAAATGCTCAGTAATGCTCTAGGCAGACAGAAACTGAGGAGAGAAAGGAGCAGAGAACAAGATGGTAGATATAATTTTGTTTCTGTTCTAAATTCATGTTCGTCAGTATCCTGAATACAGTGTGCAGTACTGGTTTCATCTCCCTACCCATTTGTCCCATTTTCGCACCACACCTCGTTTCCAAGAAGACCTGGGAGAGGTTCAGAGAAGGGCAACAAAGATTTGGAGTGGTTTCCAGGCAAGGAACAACTAAGTAAATTAGGATTGTGGTTTGGAAAAGACTTTGATTGAAGGTGGTGTGATGGAGGTCTGTAAAATCATGAGTGGCACGGAGAAGGTGAATGCAGAGTGATTTTTCCTAGTCTCTCCTAATGCAAGAACTAGAAAGCATAAGAAGAGAGGTACTTTTCCATATAGTTTATAGTAGTTCTGCAGGATCTTGCAGATGCTAAAAGTTTACATGGGTTTAAAAAGCACTTGAAGTTCATTGGGGTCATTAATGCATCATTAATGCATTAATTCAGTCACCACTGAATACAGGCAGTGATTCAGGTGATCCTTGAGCCATTTCCAAAAGCTGGGAATATCTTTGGGAGAGTTTTACCCTCTCCTTTCTCCTATGCCATTCCTTAAGTATCTTCTATTGGTGGCTCCTAGGGATGAGGTGTGGCATTGTTTTTAGCCTACGGTTGAATCTGGCACAAGAAGTTCATCCTTACCAGTCCTGGCATCATTCCTTCCTGCATACTCGTAAAAGAAGCCTTTTACATTGTCTCCCTGAGCTGACATAGAGCAAACTGCCTGAGATTTTATTTCATTTTAACTCACCAAAATGTAAGGTTTTCCGAAATGAGTCGGTTTATGCTAATGCCTTGGAAGCTTTTTGAAAGAAAATCCAAAACCAAAAGAAACTCAGCAACTTAAAAAAGAAGAAGAAAGGAAAGCTTCTCTGCCATCAGAAAACTTAAAACTGTTTCTCCCCCCTGAAGCACAAGCAAAGAAATGGCATTTTACTTAAATATTTAATTTATTATAAGTCTATGGACTGTCTTGCCGATTGGGCTACATAGCAGGATAAAATAATCCTGTTGTATATGAATGTTGTTGGAACTGGAGAAGAGCAGAAGTTTCGGTATATTTCAAAGAAGGGATGACTGCAGTGTGCAGAATGTTGGATTTTGAAGCAAGAAGACTTCAGCTTTGTTCTCTGTCATTAATTGTGTTTAAACAGGGTCATTAAAGAAGGACCTTCATCTCTTTATACATATTACAGTATCAGATTCACATAGGATGTTGAAGTTGGGATAGTTGGGACATTTTTCTTCCTTGACTGTGATTAGTTTTTTTAGGTGGAATAAAAACAAGCTATAACTTGAATTTGGGGTAAAAAATTATTTTCTTATATGTTCTGCCTTTCTGCAGGGCTGGTTAATATGTGAGGAGCCAACTTGCCAGAATCGAACC
>VXBT01000736.1:232014-242014 GCA_013400235.1 Oriolus oriolus
CTTTAGACATAACAAATGGATTTACAAACTATATATAGGTTCACTTACTTTATCACTGAAGTGCAGCTACCTCAAAGATTGAACACAGCAGCTGTTTAACAACCTAGAGAAACATCACGTGGCAGCTGAGAGTGAGAGCTGAAGAACACTCTATCAAAGGGAGCTTGAGGCATTTGAGCAAATTTTACTCTGGTAGAGTTAATTTGGCTGGGGCGCTGAGGATAAACCACCAGAACTTAACAGAAGGTGCCCACAGGACCTTTAATGGCCGTGAATCACCATAATTTCCTCTGAAAGACAACAGTTTATTCCCTCCTAGAGATGGCTCCAGCATGAGGAACTGGCTAGAATCTTTTGGTTTTGGTTGATCTCTTGTGCAGAAACTGACTAGGAGTATAGTCCAAGAGTGAACAATTGTAGAACAAAGTGAGAAGGGCTAGTAGAGAAGAATTAACTTCTAATCAGAATAGTTCCTGTGGAGTTGGTTATTACATGGGAGGACATTTCATGAAGTGTGGAGAAATTAATTCACCACCATTTTGGATTTCCTGATATTTTGATGGTACAGTTAATGACATTTCTTCTAGAGCATAAGAAAGTGGGGAAGGTTACAGAAGCTATGAAACAGCATTTGTTAAAGCTGTGTGCTTGGAATTAACTTGTAAGGGTAACAGTTTTCATCATGAGACAGGGTTTTTTTGGTCTTATTTTTTCTTCGTGGGAAAGTTTTGAACAGGTTTTGGTAAAACAGTTACGGTGCTACGTGAAACTTTCAGCATAATTTGAGCTGAAGAATAGGCTCTTGCTTAGTCACATGGTGCTGGATGAAACTAAAATATTCATGTTCTGTCTCAAAAATCCAAAACTCCTTTTGAGAGCTTGCACAACTCTGTAAAAACCTTTAGGTTTTTTGATAACCTTGTGACAATATATGTAGGGAAAATGCTTTTCTGCTCTGTAGGTTATCTCCTGTTGCTTGTGAGCTGGATATATTGACAGAAGTAGTTAAACTTCTTGCTTGAAGAGGCATATCTGCATTTGGTTACTCTGTTTTCATGATCTAGATGATTTGTTGAATGTCATGCTTCCGAATACCCAGGCAGCAGAAATGGAAAGAATACCTTTCAGTACTTCCACATGGATAAGAAAATGTAGCCATTTTCTCCAGTTTGTATTTTGCTGTTCATCAGTGCTCTAATCCTGCTGTCTGGATTTTTGCATTGGTGATCTTGTTAAGAGAGCTCAGGGGTTCCAGCTAGTGCATAATACAGATGAGTGCTCACTATAAGGTTGAGAAGGCTGGAATGCTCTTCCCCTTGCTGAAAACCACTCAAAAATCCTCACCTAACAAAACAGTCTGTTGGCATGGGTATTAAATAGTATGAGGTTTGGCTGCTTTCCTGCTGCCACACAAGGTTGTTGTTATCTAACCTAATTTGTGTCTTCCAGTCAGATTTCAGCTCCATTCCCCATCCCAGTTGTGGAAATACATAGATGCTCCAAACAATGAGCTAGCTATTACAAAAATTAATTTTCTGCTTGAGACATCTGCTCTGGTTAGTTGTACTATACGTATAAACGTTATTAATTGTTTGCTACACAAATAATTTTTTAAAATCTGCAACTCCCCCAGCCTCTTGGGGAAAAAAAAAATTGAATTTGCCATTTTCCCTTCTACTTGTGTAAACCTTAACAAGAGAATTGACAGTTCTGGGCTGAATACAGTCAGTGTATCACTGAACAAAAAGTTATTGATGACCTAACCTAGATAACACAGTCTTGAAGCCTTGTGAAGAAACAGTGTATTAAAGATGACATCCTTTCAAGAGACAATTTCCACTGCAGAATTATACAGTGGAATGAAGATAAAATTGAGTGGGATATATAAATTTGGTGAACAAAGATGAAAGGCTGTAATGAAAAGACAATGAAAAAAAAGTATCTGCTGTAAAAGCTGTAAGATTGAGGGTAATACTAAACTTTCCCAACTGGCTATATTTGGCTATATTGTACTTGGCATCTATGCACCCTTACTAGCAACAGTCTTGGTTTTATCAGGAAGCTGAAAAGTCCTAAAAACTTACCTTGTGGAGAGCTGAAGGCAAGCTGTGGTATTTCTGAAGAATTCTTTTGGTATTGATCCAGGTGCACTCTCACCTGCCTTGCTGTGTGTTATGGACCCAGCCTCAACATGAGCAGGCTGCTGTTTGTGTGTCAGAGTTGCGATACCTGTGGAAATCAGCTGCCTTGCTGTGCAGAAGTGGAGTGAGCTTTTAATTATGTAAGATTAAAGAATTAAAATGTTAAAATCATAATTTTGTGAGGATAAAGAGAGTATAGAACAATAGCAATGATTTACTGTAAGTGTATTTTATTAGGTGCTCCTGTGGTTCTGTCTAGATTATAAAGATGGCTAATTAGGCAATCTAACTTTTTCTAGGCCAGAAGTTTTTCAGTTTACTTTTTCTAAATAAATTTTTCAATTTACTTTTTTAAAGTATTGTTACTAAGTCCCCTGAGAGCAGCGGCTCTGGGCAGTCTGTTCTTTCTGTACTCAAATGGAATGTCCTCTTCCTTGTTCATATTTTTATTCCCTGTAATTTGGGCATTGGGGTGCTGCATGATACTGTAAAGGATAAGGTCATTTTTTATCCAGCCTTACTGTAATTTAAAATTACATGATTGACATTTTTATTGCATGCATGCGTAAGTATTTTCCCTGGTCCTAAATTTCAGGTTGATTTTTTTGTTTGGCTGTCTTTTAAATCTCAGAAACAGGACTTTACTAGCTTAACAATTTAAATGTCTTAATTATTCCTAATTTATGTTCCCTATGAGATTCGTTGTGTTTTGCCTCCTACAAGCTTTTTATACAGTATAAGACTTTTTTTAATGGGAAAGGTTTGGAGGTGCATTTGAGAGTGGAATGGCCAAAATGGCTGTGCACTGAGTACTGTGATGGCAGTAGCACGAGTTCATTAGTGGGTCCCTGCTACAGCATCAACACACTGAGAAGTGTGTGAAGGAGAAGCTCCAAGGAGAGCCAGCATCATGCCTGGTAATGCTTTTATTGTGTTGGATCAGTTACAAATTTCTCTGAACTACTTATCATGACAGGCAGCCTGCTTAGCTGCTTTTTTGGGTTACTGAAATCCAGCTTCTGTGTCTACTTTTATTCTTTCACAAGGCAGATTTAGCTGGCATCTAAAATTGTGTATTCAAAAAGAGGCGGAGAACATCACTGTGCAGCCTCAAGATGGGCCTATTTGCTATCTGGTGGAAAAGAAGGTGGTTGCTCAGAGGATGAGATTCAGTGTGCAGAGATTGTGAGCACAGATAAGTTACTTAGATGAGGAGGGGGAGTGATTCTTTTCAAATAATTTTATAAGTTGCTAGAAAAATTAACATGCATTCTGTTGTGATTGGGCTGCTTTTTGCGGGTATGTAGGTAAATGGTGGTGGTGTTTATTCTAATGCCAGTGTTGACAATATGTGACAAAGTCTCCAGTTTCCTCTTTTGTCTAGAATTTTGGTAGATATCAGCTCCTTCTGTTAGGAGTGTTATATCTGGTGAGGTTTACCTCTTTGAGTGGAAATGAGTGTATTTGAAAGCAATACAACAGTTTTATCTGAGCCGTGCCGTTTTAGGAAATGTTTTTACAAGCATTGCACCATGATCAAGAACCATCTGACTGACACTGAAATTCAGATGTCACTTGTTCTTGCTGAAAAGCTACTGAAGTGTCTGTCCTGTTGATGAAACTCTCTGTTCCCCTTTTTCCTGTTTTTATGGGTTGTTTTGTTAGAGCAGTGCTGTAGCTGCAGTCACAGGTTTGGGAAAGAGGGGAGGAAGTCCTGTGAGGAAGCTGCTTGACTTTGTACACTCTGGGGCCTACTCTTTTCTTTCTCAGTTTATCTGCTATGGATTCTCACCGTTGAAGCATACTTGAATGTTTGTGTAGCTTTATACCGCAAGCACCTGTATGTTCTGTCTGATCACTAGAATGGAGGGAAGAGTTGCTGGTAAGACTTCTCAACTCTTAGGATTGCTTCTTTATGGTAAGGATATTTGTCTTGTATTGTTATACTTCTCATTAAATCATCTCAAGTTTCAGAGTGTTGTACTTGCTCAGATGTTATATTTGTAGATTACATGTTTTAACTTCCCTTCTGGGGCGGAGTCCAATATTTGAAGCGTTTGATCCAATTTCTTGTCAGATACGTTGAACTTCTTAGGAAAATTTTAGTTGCTATCATCAGAAGGGTGAAGTATTTTTCTAGTGAAATGCTGCTAGTTCTAAATTGTTAGACTGCTACTCTTGAGACAAAGAGTAGTAGTCTAATGAGAAAATTCTTTTAACCGTGAAAAAATGTTGCTCAGACCAGCAGACTGCTGCTAAAGGAGGTTTTTCACTGGGGTATTCTATGTCTTCCAGTCATAGCCAGCTGCTTTTCTTCTGTCCTAGAGACAAAATATCCCTTGCACTTGGAGGTACTCAGTCTAATAATAACTACACCACATTCCTCTTCGAGCTTGTAAGTCAGAATTCACTCAGAAATGTTGCAAAGTAGACGCATGGTTTTCCTGTGAGGCTCGCACTCACTTGGACACTGCTCCTGAGCTTCCTACAGACTTTTGCCTGGAAACCCTTAATCATGAGATCTCTTGCTTTGCTGGTTTGGAACCACACAAATTACTCTTTGTCTTCATTTGTATTTGGTAAAATAGTATAATTTGTATTTGGTGAAACAACATATTTCATTTTTAAAGGAATACCTGAGCTGCTTTAGTGTTTTGGTCCCAGGGCTAAGAAAAAGCATGCAGTTTTCCTGTCTATTATTTTTAGGAGTTTGTTGTAAAGGTTGAAAGATTAAATTTAAGATTTCTTCACTTATTGAATGTGAACATTCAAAACTCCTAATACAATCAGGTAGTTCTGCCCAGATAGATGTGTACGTCCAGGGCAAAAAAATGCCAAACTTAATTCTAGCCCCTGAGGGAAACATTAACCTTCAGAACACTTTTGACTACACTTTTTATCCTGGAACATAAACACACCCTATTGACCGACAAAGTAAAAACTTAAAAGTTTTTAACTCTTGCCTTATTCTTAGGTGGACTTACTCTTTTTCCTTATGGATAATCTTAGGATTGATGTCTTTTTCTTCATGTTTGGATTTGTCAATTGAAGGGTGGAGAACAGGACAGAATCTATGGCTTTTTCTCAGAGCAGTCTACAAACTTTACAGTGGTGACAGTCAGTTTTAAACATGCATTGTCTGGTGAAACTTGTGCCATCCAGAACCTTGTTAGACTGGTAGGCAGTGCCAGAGGTGTGTGTAGAGAAGATGTCATTAAAAACTAAAATACATCAAAATTAATTCATGCATTGATGGCAGTGCCAGTTATGGTGCTGAGGAATCAATTTTGAGTTATGGAAAAGGAGATTGAAAGTAACATATATTTTACCCAGAAAGGAAAATGTGTGGGGATAAATCCTCCATAACATTGATTACATGTGGAAAGGAGTAGCTGGAATCTTAGTGGCGTTGTCTGGTACCTAAGGTGTTGTCATTGATTTCGATCCTTGGGTAGCTGATAAAGTTGCCTCGTAAGTCACTGAGATGTGTCTTTGTGCACATCTATCTTAGCATTTCAGTGCCATCTACAGAAAAGATGCTGTCCTGTACTTTGTCATCTGTGTAACATTACTTTTCGGTAGCATTTAGTAGAGAACCATTCTATTAAAGTCTAAGGAGCTGCTCCAGAGATATCAGATCAAACCTTGCTTCAGGTTAGTTAACTGCTTGAGCTCAAATAATAGTTTAAAAAATAAGAAACTAGGAGTTGATGGTGAAAACTTCTCTTTTCAAACTTTTTACTCTCTTGCTAATACCTAGAATTGAGGGAGTTGATTCCTGAAGTCTTGGAAAACAGGAATACAGTAATCCAAAGCAGTGTGTTTTGTTCCCTTGCTGTAAGTGATACTTTTTTTGTTTTCAGATGCATGCTTTTACATCTAAAACATATTTAGACAAGCTTATTTGCTTGTGTATCTAGCCTATTTATAGTGATGTTTAGTTAATAATAAACCATTTTTAAAATTATGTACTTGTGCTTGTTGAATGATAGTCAAGATTCCGCTAAAAAAAGGCTTTCACAAAATCAATAAATTATTTTGTGGAAAAGAAATGCAACGTTACCCATTTCTTAACAAAATCATAATTTAAATAAATATGCATAAGGCAAGTTGCTTACACAGATTGCACTTCTATAGTGTATGCTTCTGGATAGCTGACAAGTGCCAAATGTTTGTGTAAAGTGTATCTATCAGCGAGGAATAACGTTATTTCTAAAAGAAGTAAATAAAAATCAGGTTGCAAGTACAGAGCTAGATTAAGCTCATTTGTGTAAAGAGAAATATCTTACTTCCAAATTGTAACTTGTTACTTCTCCTACAGCCTAGATTGTGAGGACAGGACTTGTTCTACCAGCTTTTGCTGTTGTTGTCGATAGCTGTCTGCAGCTGAACAGCGGGAGTAGCACCCTCTATTTTTGCAAGCAGACGGAAGACTCAAAATGTGCCTTGGATAAGATAATGAGGAGTAACCTTTTGCTCATCCTTGGCAATACACAACCGTTCTTGGACATGTCAGCAGATTGCATAAAATGGTAAAAAGCAGCTCTATACCTGCTCTGCAGAGGCTTCCAGGAGACCTCTGGTAATAGCCTCTGTCTCTCTCTGCCATGGGAGAGGGCTGTGGTGGATAGGTGGTTGATTTGTGGTTCTGGTCTGGGAGGTACCTTGTGCAGATTCTTTCCCTATGGGCAGAATTTACTCCTCTTAAGGTGGTTTGATATAATCTTCTGGGTTGGGCCCCACTTGATTTGTTTTCCAGCTGTGAGAAATATGGGTCCTGAGCAAGAGATTGAGTTGCATTCTCAGTGGGTAAGGATAGAGGTCTTGTGCAGATTTTAGCTCAGCAGAGTCCTGATTGTTTGATTCTTTCAATTGTAGTAGCATATCTTCTTTAAGGGAAGTTACCTGGATATTTACAGTTCAATTCTTGTTTGTTAGAAAGAGCATCATAATTTTATAATTTTTTATGGAAATACATGAAATTACGTGAAAGTTAAAAGAAATCTGTTCAGTGACGAGAGATCTTATACATGTGTTTATTTTTTCTTTTTTGAATAAGCAGATGACCTGTAGTTAACTGCAAGTGAATGTTCTTCATTCAGTGAGTAGATCCATCAGTTCTCTAGAATGAGACACAGTTTTGCTAGCTTGTTCTGTAACACTTAAGCTAGCTGGAGAATACTTGGCCATGGCACTTTATCTCCAGAGCAAAATGACAATTTTGCTTTACAGAGGTGGTTTGCAGTTTTGTTTCACCAAGCATTTTTTGTTAACTTCTTTTTATCCCAGATTATCGAGGTTTAGGTAATTCCAGAGATCCGTAAATGAATGACTTACTTTGAAAGTGCTTGGGGTTTTTCCCTTAAAATTGTAAACATGGATGTAAAAAAAAATTATATATGTCTTGTATACCAAGGAGAGGATATGTTATAGAAGAATATCTGTATGTTGCTTATTTCAAGCAGAAGTTTATTTGAAGTGTGCAAATATTCTTGATCAGAGGCTCTTAAAATACACTTAATTTTGGGCTCATGTGGTAATTCTCCGGAGTAATGTTCTATGCATCTGGTTGAATACAGTTTTGTAGTTTTGCTTGTATGTGCTGCTGGGTCACTCTGGTTCCAGAGCCATATCTGTCTTTCATTAGATGCCCACTAAAGCTCATTTGCTTAGTTTGGCATGGAAAACCTCAAACCTTAACCTTTCTGTTGCAGATGAATGTTTTGAGAATTTCTGTACAATCCCTATCCAAAAGTACATCAGTGTAGGATGGATATTCAGACTGATTAGTCTGCAGATTCCTCAGTTATACAATGGCACTGCTTTCAGAGGGAGAACATGAATATTCTAGAGGCTCTCCAGATCTGCGAGGCAGACTACAGATGAAATTAATTTTAAAAAATGTATTTTGTTCATCTGATTTAGAATGCAAAACCTTGAATTATTTGATAAATCCAACTGTTGTACCTTTTTCTCCTGTTGCACTGTCATTACCAGTGACAAGTACCCTCTGACCAGAAACCTAAGATTACAGGTGTAAGTCAGTGGTTGGCCACTGAGTGTGTTTTGTGTACGTTCAGAGCCTTTAAAACAACAGGAGAAAGATCATCCAGTGTCAACCCCTCTGCCTTAGGCACAGACACCTTTCACTAAACCAGGTTGCTCAGTGCTTCATCCAACAATTAGTCATTGCTGTTAGTCATTAATTGCTGTTATAATGTTCTTACTGAAAAGATACCTCGGAGCAGATAGTGTCTGGTCCCGTTAAAGGCTCAGTCACAAGTTTTATGTGCTTGTGTCATGTACAGTTGTATTAAATATTAGTAATATCAAAAATTAGTCATAAACATATTGATGCTGAAAATTTCCAAGTGAAGAACGCTTGCAATGACAAGTGCGTACTGAAGGCACATGAGGCAAGTGATTCCCACGCATCAGAAAAAGTGTGATTCTCAGTTAGACTTGTGTTTCACTACCAGGTATGATAATTGTGCTCTTCAGGTGAGTTTGAGTGCTGGGTGCAAGGCAGAACTCAAGCCCAAAACTAAAAGCAGGGAGCATCCTCTCTTCCCTTAATAGCAGCAGCTATTTTGGCTTGTTCACATCAGCCACCATGCAGTTTTCTGTGTCACCTTGTCCCAGCTGTTGACCACACAGGGAGGCATTTGAATTTGGGGGTTAGTTTTCGGCCAGATAAGAAAAGAAGTGAGTAATTTTAGCTGTATTAGTGAGTTGAATGAGGTTTACTACATGCTCAGATGAGCTGTAGTGCACACACAAGACCAGGATCATGGGAGAGTGTTGCATCCCATTAAAATGAGAAACTGTTTGTTAAGCATAGATGACATGCAGTCTTTTTGCTTAAAAAGCAACATATCTCCAGAAGAGGAACAGGGCTTTTAATGTTCTCATTAATTGCTAGACAGGACTTAAAACAGGAAGAGCTCTTTTCATTTTAATTACTTAATGGAAAAAAAAAAAATCCCATAATGTGCAAAAGTGTCCAGTCTTCTGCTGGGCTTTTTTTCCTTTTCGTTGACTCCTGCATGTACATTGAAGGACCTCGTCTTTTGTCATACAGTCCATGTTAGCATAACTACTAGGTAAAATTTCATCCCGTCTAAATCCTGCTACACCCATTTCAGTTTTCTTTTACTACTTTAATGGACTTTGTGAGTCAAAATCACTGAAAAAACCCAATATTGGTTGAACAGGTGGACAGTGTGGAGAGTTAAGAAGGAAACCGCATATGCACAACCCCTCTCTATTTACTTTATATCCAAAGCTTCTGTCAGGAAAGATGGTGACCAAACATCTCTTGGTTTTAATAGAATTGAGTGTAAGTGGTGTGCACTTCATTTCAGCCTATTTGACACAGACCAGCACTGTGTTTTAACCAGGCTTCCTGGTGCACAAGGAGACCAGACTTCAGTATACGTGAGCATGAGGCGAGGAGCACGCACATTATGAGTGTTTAGTGTAACATGAATTCACACTTTGTGAGCTCTTGTCATGCAGGAGTGTCTGCCTTCAGAACCTGCTGGTGAATAGGGTTTGTGTGCAATGCAACTGCCCTGGGTTTGCTAAAAGAATACGTGAGGTGTGTAAAACATGACACACTAGTTTATTGCCTTGAAATCGTTGCAGCATGGATAGAATTTGGATATATATACATCCACAAAGTTGAATTCTGTCCTTTTTTTTGAAAATAAAAAATTGCTGCACGTAAAGGACATGATGGAAGATGTGTACAGTCTATACAATCTTCCAGCAGTAGATTGAGACCAGTGGCACTTCCCCGAAAAAATAAATTACCCGAAATTTGCAGCACATTCATATTCAATTTCATCACAGCAGAT
>VXBT01000736.1:247014-279514 GCA_013400235.1 Oriolus oriolus
AAGCTGACATGAATAGAACAAATAAACTGTTGGGAAAAAACCAAATAGAAATAATCACTTTTTAATAGTGGACTTAAAAATGGGTGCAAGAGACACATTTTGAGTTGGGTTTTTAATTCCTGTCTTCTTACATTACAGTATTCTGATAAGGCCCTGTACACTCAGCTGTGCTTCTACCGGTACATTTTTGATGTGGACTATGCGATGGATAAAGTGGTTACTGAGGAAGATAAAGGTACGTTTAAATTTTTAATTAATTAACTATAGTTTAGTAGCAATTTGCATGCTAAGCACTAGGGCTAGTGTACTCTTCAAATCTGAACTATGAGGCTGTAATCTATAACAGAAGATTGAAGACAGTATGAATTTAAGAATCCCCTTTAAGGGGAATACATGCAGTTGGAGTTCACCACTTTATGAGTATATCATATGCCCCCTTTCTTCTTTTGAAGTGACTGTGCTTTGGAAAATGTGCTTTTCTTGTGTGTTACACCCTTAGAGAAATCTCTTTGCTTGAAGTACATGTTAGCTTCAGTAAATAGATTAATTAAAACATGTGTGTACATAATTACAACTTACGTTCAACTGTTAATATTGAAGAGACAGTTTTTATCAGGGAGAAAAATGAGGGCACAAGAAAAGCAGTAATGCCAGTTGTCTACAAACCTCTCTTAAATAAAATATAGATTAACCTGATCTTAGGAAAATTTTTTTCTCTTCTTGCAATTACCATAACGTTGCTGAACTAAAACATTTCTAAGCTGTAACGGATCAATGGGTTTTGTGCAGTTAAGTGATTTTTCAAGCTGACAGAAGAATATTTCTGAGAGTGGTCTAATGCTTGGAATTCTGAAAAAAGACATGTTTGGTTCCCACCACTGAAGCATGTTGTCCACAGAGAGCACTTGGCTGTGTCCTCTGCGGATCTGGAGGTGCCTGTGAGGAAAAGGTGCTGCTGTCGGGACTGTGTTCTGATGGCTGCTCTACTGTCAAAATCATCCCCACCCCTGCCCTGCATCTGCAGTTAGGTTGCTGGGGGGTGAAAAGAGATTAAATAAAACTCAGTGTTTCTAAATGTTATTTTGATAAACCACGTATGGAAATGAAAATACTGTAAGAAAACCTCTTAGCTAAAAACTGCTCGGATAAGCAAACAGACTGCTTTTGGCCTGTTGTACTTATGTTTCTTCTTGGATAAGTTCTCGTTTCCTCTCCCTGATCCCTCTAAGTCGATGAACTCAGTCTGATGGCTGCACTTCACAATGGCTTGGTACATCTAAAGAAGTCACAGTGTGTAGCCATGTCAGTCTAATGCAGCTCTGGAGATGTACTGAAGGAATGCTACAGAGTGGATGCTACTGGTGGCTGAAACCAAGTTGTGTGTAGATCTCTTGCCTAATATAAGGGTGTAAGAGTAGAAAACACCTCTTGGGTGATGGCATCCAATCCACTGCTACAGCATTCCACGGCATTTTTCAGGACTGCAAGTTTCTGGAACTTCATTTGGAAACCTGTGAGTGGTGATTCTCCTTTTGCTGCAGTTCCTAAGTGTGTTTCAGGCTATTGGTCTGTTATGACTGAAAATTCACTATAATTTTTGTGTTCTGACTTGTTTGTGGCCATCCACTAAATGTTTTATTTATTTTAGTTCCCTGATATTCTCTGCTATGCTTTTGGAAACAGTGGGAGCATCTCTGTTTTGTTTTGCAACTAAGGCAGAGACACTCTTAGCTTGCTTCAAGAAGAATTGGTCTCTGCTGTATGATTCTTCCTCTTAACACCTTTGCAGTCTTTTTTAGGTTGATTTAATCTTTTGGAGTATGAGAAACCAGAAATGATGTGGTATTTTAGATAGTATCTCTCCAGTGTCTTGTTCCCTGGTCTGGTACATTTGCTGGAATTACATCTGCTGATGCTTTCTTGAGCCACCTACACTCTGTTCATAGCTATTCATATCATTAACTTGTAGTGAAGTAATGATAGAAAACCTGAGGTTTGAGAGGGATTTTTTTTCCTCCTGTCATTTCAGAATCATGGATTTATTCATATCTCAGGTTCATGCCACTTGTTTTACTGAATTTTCCTGGTTTCATTAATTTTTGACTGCTTAATCTCATTTGTAATATTAGACTTCAAGGTTAATAAATTCTCTCTGAAAAATAGTATGGTGGCTTCTGAATTCACATAATTTACCACCTTCTGTTTTAATGGGAAAATGTTTCTTGGACCCTGACCGCTAAGTTCAATAAAATTAGTTTTCAGAGTAATTCTTAAGGAATTGCAAGAATTCTGATGGGACTTTTTTCTCTTGGACAGTTAACCTTTCAGCATGGTGTATTTTTCTCTTTCGTAGCTGTTTGAAAATTATTGTGTTATCTTCTTCAGCGAGCCAGTGATTTCAGTCTTGGTGTTGCAGCAGGTGTCAAGGCCAGATAAATTAAATCTCTTAATTTTCCTTTGACAGTTGATTCTCTTCAAAGCAATCGGCTATATAATTCTGTCCCATTTTTCAGATATCTTTTGGGGGGAAGATGTCTTTCTACAATATATACAGAATTTGACAATAATTGTCCGTGGCTATTTGTGCCACCTTTTTATTTTATAGATACCAGTGTTCTCTGTTTTCTAGTAACGTGTGTTACTGATTTGATACACTTCATGTTAAACTGTGTAGGATTAAGTAATTTTCATGTACCATTTTTGTTGTAGGTCTGAAATGGAAATCTAGTGAACTCCCCTTTATAACATGAAGCTAGTGCTTATTTTTCCTTGGAACAAAAAAGATTTTGTTTCCATGCAATCATTCACAAGCCGTTCTGTCTTTGATCTGCGATCAGAATCATTGCCTTTATCAAAAATGGTGGCAAAATTTAAACGTAGGTTTTGTACATCTTTGTTATTTTCAGTCTCCTCTTTTTGTGTGACTAATCCGCTGCTCGACTGTTGTTTTGATTTTGGTTTGGGGAGGTTTTTTGCTTTGTTTTGGGTCATTGTTTCTTGACGCCGAAATCGCATGAGCTTTTGTTGTTTCTACCTCTTATTGCCGTTTTTCCTGAATTTTTAAATGCAAGTTCTTCTTCTTTTTTGTAGATTCTGTTTCTTCCTAATAGCAGCTTTAGTTGTTATTTATCTTGGAGTGTTCTATAAAAAGAAAAAGGTTTTGATGGCTAGAGATTGAAGATATAAATGTGTTTTCCACTGTAGTTTGAACGAATTCATGTCTTGTCTCATTCAGGACCTTGAGATATCACTACTAGTTCAGTTGCATTTTCTGTTCTTGCCTCTTCAAAATACAGAACCTTAATTACAGAGCAAGTTGTGTTTGTTCAGCTATTTACACTGAAGGCCCATACTATTTATTGAAATGGCATCTAAAATAATAATTGTGAAATCAGTGGGAGTTCAGAAAGATATCCAAGCTGCTTCCTTTCCCTGCTTAGAAGATCAATACCACAGCCTACTTTTTACAGATGGGCTGAATTTAAAAATCCTCTGGCAATGCAGGTTCTACAGCTTGGCAAGTTGTGCAGCCAGTTTCTTGTGGTGTTTGGTGTGGTCACTGTACCTTACTGTAGAGAGCTGGTCTTGATATCTGAGGTGAATTTTGCTTTCTGAAGCTTATTCTGTGCACGATGGGTGATACAGTGTTCTCTTAAAGAGTTTTACGTATTTAAAACATGCAGTGCTATATTCTAAGTCTCTTTCAACTACTAACCTGTTTTGTGGAGAAACAGCAGGAGAGTCTTCCACTTCTCTGTGTGTTTGATTGTTGGCTTTTTCTTTAGGTGTTTTTTTGGTTTTTTACAGACTTTCAGTCTATAGACCTTCAGTCTAGGGTCAGGCCTACCACAGAGGAATACAGCAGAAGGATTAATTAATATGTTTTGCAGACTCTTCTTCTGCTTATTTATACCAGTGTGGTGATTACAACATCGTTCACTCATGTTTCGTTTGGGTTCTGCTGTAATCATTAGATAGTAATTGTTGCATCTTTTTCCTGTAAGAATCAAGAATAGGCTGATTGGTCTGTGTGAGGTTTTCTCATTTCAGTGACTGGTGAAGTTAGCTGTCAATTATACCACCCAGGAATATCTGGATGGTAGAGTTATGGGTCTTTTGTCCAATTATTAATACTAGCATTCATCCTCCAAACTAATGTTTCCTTTCATCTGCAAGTTTTACGTCTGTTATGATGATACAGTTTAATAGGTTTTAGATTGTGATACAGTGCAAGGTTTTTAGTTGTCACACTACAAAAAGTGAAATTCTGAAAATTCTTGGCTATCTTCCTAAATTAGGAACTGTAGCACGGTGAGTATTAGGTTAAAAACTAGTTTAATTTTTAATATTGCTATACCCAATCCCCTGGTTTAAGATACCAGTAATGCTAGAAGGGCTGCTTGTTCTCAATTATTTTTTTAATCTGAAAAGGGAAAAAATTCTCTATTGTGAGCAGCAACATACTCAACATGTTTTCAGCACTTTCTGACAGTTTCTCAAACCTGGGCTGTGGGTTTAATCTGACATTGCTACTTTGAGCAAGCAGAGCAGTAAAAAGCAGCAGGAGTAGCAAAATAGTAGCATCCTCTCTTCATATAGATGAAAAAGGATGGGTCAGCTATCAGTGATTTTGAACACTTGAGGCTTAAATACAGGAGTATGCTCACTGTGTATGCCTTAACTTCAGAATGGAAACCAGTGTATTTTTATGGCTATGTCATCAGGAGATCAAAATAGAGTGTAGTAATCTTGGTATCATTATTTCATTCAAACACTGGTATTGTTAAATATTCAAAGATATTACTGTTTTCATTTTGCTTCTACCACAGTAAAATGAAAACCTCTCTGCACAGGTATCTCCAGTTCAGTTTCCCCTGACATCATCTGGCATCAAATAGAAGATAAGGAGGCTGCAATCTCCTTATTCACAATGCATTGGTATCACTGAGGCTGTTTATGGTGCTGTGATCTTTTTTGGAGAAATAGGATCTTGGTCACAGGATTTTTTCTGTGCTGTAGAATGGGGCTGCCATATCTGCCAATACTGCCTTTCTACTGTCCCATTTCTCAGAGAGGGAAGGTCACAAATGTTGTTTGCAAGACATTTAAGTATTTCAGAGGCAGAAATTGGAAAGCTGCTGTGGTGGATTCTTTCCCAGAATATATTCAACTATTGAGCCCATGGTTTTGATTCTGAAAAGTCTCAGCATATCCTCTTAATGGATAAGCAGAAGAAAATGAGGATGGGAGGAAGATAACTTTGGGAAAAGCATTTAAGTATTCCTGTGTATTAGGAAGACACAGGAATATATCTTTGAAGTATATGCCACTTTGTGGAAATAGAATGTAATTGTTTTGATCATATACTTACAGGCTGCGGTTTTGTAAATCCAAATGCATATTCAGAGGATGTTTTCACACTTTTATTGCAGCTTTTTGTGTGTACCTCACTCCACCCTTCCATGCAAACATCAAAAATCCCTAGTTTACTTTATGGGTGAATAAACTGAAAAATTATGTTGGGAGAAAAGAAACTCTTCTGGGCTGTTAGACCTAGATGTAAAAAAAATCAGCTCTGAATATTTGTGTGAATCCTGAAAGCAGTTCAGTGGTGAGTGGTTTTCCTCAGTATGTTCATAACTTGGTGTGTCAAGTAGCAGGTTGAAGTGATTTTTTTTTTTTAATGGAAGACTTTTTGTAAATCAGAACAATTTGCCACATTTTTATCAATATACAGACAGAAGAGTACAGCAAAGTACTTGTTGCAACAGATAAGAAAGGGGATGTAGTTTTCTACGTGTGCATTCCAGTGGATGATAAGGAGAGATCGTATGAATTACCTAGGTGTGTATGTGTGTGTGCATTTATTTGTAAGATGGCAGCAGCTGAAACCTGGCCTAATCTCTTTTCAGAGGGCACAGTTTAATAAACAAAACATTTCTGATGGCATCACATCTCCAGACACGATCACTAAGTCTTCAGTTCGCTGTAGTGATCTCTACATCCAAGAAAACAAAAGCTCCTCTGCACATTTGCTGTCAAGTACTTTGTCTTCCAATCATGTTGTTTTGAAGAGACTGTAAAATAATAATTTTCAAGAATTTAGTCTGAGTCTTTCTTCAAAAGCACTTGTTCATTTTCCTTAATGTGTTGTTTTGAAGAGGAAGACTTGTGAACTTTTTTTTTTTTTTAATTTGGGTCACTATTTCTTGAGTATTTTTAAATCTAACTTTTTTTGAGAGCAAAAGCTACTGAAGATTATTTGCAATTGGGTTTTTGAGCCTTTTGAAGTAATGTATGGGCAGTTAGATTATCTTTAAATCTTAAGTCATCCTCCCCTAATGATCATGCCTTTTTTTATTGCCACTTGGACATTTTTAAGATCTTAAGTGTAACGTTTTCTCCATTCTATTTCTGTTCCTATTGTCTTTTTGTTAAACCTACAAAATCAAAATAAACACTATTAACACTGTACATTACTATAACCCTTTGTCTGAGCTGAAAACAATAGGTTGGGACACCTCTCTTGGAGTTGTTATTTTCTCTAGTTGTGAAGGAAATAAATAGAAATAATGAGTTAAAACAGTTATAATATGTCTGCAATGTGGAAAATCTGTGACATGAGAGGAGTGCATTTATTGTGGCTCAGACCACTAATAAAATGGTTTTGATTAATGAAGACTTTTCCTTGCACATTGTATTAATGTTGCAGATGGGATAAATTAGTACCCTAGCTACTTTCTGACCGCTCATAAATTGGAATGGTTATTTAACCTCTTCAAATAAATATTCTGCTGCTACTGATAGGGTTTGGGGTTTTTTTCTGTATGGAAAGAAGTGAACAGAAATATCTTCTCGTTTGCACTTGAGGATTTTTTTCCTGCTGAAGTATGAATAGACGCAGGCCAGCTCATTGTCTCTAACCCATGCAATGGCATCGTCTATCTGGTGTCATCTGCCTCCTCCTTCTTCAGTTCTCTTGTGAGTTTCTCTAAACAGAAAATATTTCTACAGCAGTTTTTTCTTCACTGTTTCTTTTTTGTCTGAAACACTGACATTTTTATTGTAGAGACCTTTGTCTTTCTGGTTTCATCTCCTTAGTAAAGTTTGGAGTTGTTGTTTTTGCTGGGGGTCAGTTCTGCTGTTGTTCACTGCAAGTGAGAAATGACGTTTTAGTGACTACTGCTTCTCACAGCAGTTTGCTCTTTTCTATCACGGAAAGTGCGAGACTAGCGTGTTTTTCCTTTTAGAAGACCCAGAAGTTTTGTGGATCTCACTGTACTAAAAAGAAGTAATAAATTCCTGTGTTTCAGATACCAGAATTCTGACATCGATGCCATTTTAAAAAAGACTATTTTAGTAGAAATTGGAAATATAAATGTAAACAGTTTAACTCTGTAAAGTGCATTCAGTATATGTGTGTGTAGACATCAGAAAGATAATGTAAAGCTAAGGCTTAAAGAGATTTTTAAAAAGATACAATTATCTGTATGATTTTTAAGTCTCATAAGAAATGTATTTTAGAACTTGCCAGTGATGGCTGATAATCACTTTGATATTTTGAGGAAAATGGTAGCTTTAAACAGATGATACAGAATTTATTTTTAAAAATGTATTGTGCTTATACAGTTGATGGCTTTTATTTCCATAATGTTTTTTACTACATAATTATACATCTTAATTACGTAATTACCGTCATAATTATTATGTAATTACATGTAGTTCCACTAATTACAAAATCAGGAAGTGTAATTATCTACTAAAAACTTTCTGAAATCTTATTTGTTCAGTAGAGATTATTTAAAAGACCAGTGACCTACTGAAGATGGTGTGCACTGTTGTGCTTAACACCAGCACTCTTTTTTCCCCTTCCTCATGGGCAGTACAATTTGACAGGGTTGTGGAAGGACTTCCATGTCTTAATTATGACTTGCCTTGATATGAGGTTGGAGAACTCAACTGTGTTGCCTATAAATTTAGAGCCTCTTAATTTTTGCCATTGATACCTTATGTCTTTAAAGACTCTGTCGCTGAACATCCAGAAGGTTGCATGGTTTGAGTGAACACCTTTGTGACGTGGTTTGTATTCTGGTTGAGAGTGTCTGGTTCAGGTGTTTGGTGTCAGGTATAAAGATGTTTGAGAAAGTTTGTTCATGGCCATGTATATGTGGAGTGAAAGCTTGACTCCACAAAAGATGAAGGGAATGCAGCTGATTTCTCATGGCCCAAAGGTTTATTTTATTGCATAAAACTGCTTTTGAAAAAACTGTTTTCCTGTATTGATACACACTTATGTCTTTATGTTGTTTTATTACTTACTATGGCACATACTTGATTATAAATTTGTCTAATCGTGCAGTTTGAAACCAAAAACAGTTTACTGCATGTTACAGAAGAGCAAAATTAATACTCAGGACAATCTATGGTTCTTTTGTCTGGGTGTTGTATTAAAAGAAGATAGTGACTGTATCTTCTGTATGTTAAATCATGTGCTACCTTTAGTAGTTTGAATGAAAAGAGTACTGTAAAGTGTTAGATTTGGTGATCTTTTTTCGGTCTATAACACTGTGATGTTTCAAAATGGCATCCGAGATACAAAGCTTTCTCTCACGTGCATTATGACAGCAAGCATTTATTTATTATATCACAGTATTAAAATCACCAAGAAGAAAAATACTTTCAGTAACAGAAAGCAGAATTAATATGAAAGGGATAATTTTTTAAAAAGTGATCACTATTTGTAATACTAAAAAAAAAATGAAGAAGATGATTGTAATCTGTGTCAGAAGGGAAGTGGTGAAAAAGAAACATGAAGAAAGGGGGGTACTGAAATACTGGAATTTCTTTGGAACACCTCAAGACTTAATACTGTGTTGCCCATGTATCAGAGCGTAATTTTTCTGTACTTGTTGCATATGGCAACTGTTTTATTGTATACTTGCCAAAAGCTATTCTTAGCTCCCAAACTTGGCTTGGGTTCGAAGTTGATGTGAATATGTCATCTTCATGATGTTAAATGTAATTACCTCAACTCACATCTCCTAAATATATGAGTCCTAAGGAGAATTTGTCTCCAAACCAGTTTAAATTCTACTGACCATTAAAAGAAACACAAGGAGTCATTGTTTGTGAAAAACGGAGCCTTATTTAAGCTCCAAGATTTAAATTATTGCTGCAAATAAAATTATGTTAATTATTATACTCACTGAAGTATAATAACTGCACAGGAGACATTTCTTTGGAAATACCTTTCTGTATCCTCAACAAACAAAGGATTTCTATCAAATACATTATGAAAATATAGTTATGCTCTTTTCTCTAAGAAATGGATGGAGATAATATTTTCTTTTTATTAGGGACTAGTAAGCCATGTAGAGAATAGCATAATGGAAAAATTTTGTTTTATTCCATAGGGGACACAAAAATGGTGCATGATATATGTATAAAAATGCAGCACAAGACAAAGAAGTGTCTAAATGCAGCTTAAATTTGATTTATTTAAATAAAAAAAACACTGCCTTCCATAAGGGAGGGCATCCTGCTGTCTCTACATCAGAAAATTGTGGTGGTATCAACCAATCCTGATTGATACATTTCTGGAGGAGCAGGGGCAATTGAAGCCATGGGTGTTGCTGCCTTGAAAATAAGGATTGCACAAGAAGGTATTTGGAGTACATATTCCAGAGAAGAAATACCTCTTTGTCTTGTGGGCAGAGCCTCCACCTGCAGTTTTCAAGTCGCTCTCTCAGCAAAGCCACACTCACTCTATGGCCTTGTAGTTATTTTGAGGTTGATGTCATTCTAACAATCCAGCTACCAAATTTCATGTTTCAGTCTAATGTCACTGGCTTTTGAGAACAGATTAGTTATCTTTGACAGGCCAAAATGTGGCTCAGTCTAAAAAAAAAATCACAGCAGGATGTTCTTCTGTCCTGGCTTGTCCTTCTTCTGGGAGGGGACTGAGATGGGTGCGAGGGGCAGCTGGTCAGGTAAGGGAGCTCTTTGTTTTTACCTGGCAGAAATAGGTTTGGAAGAAGTTGATTTGATCCTGCAAGGATTACAACTGTTAAATGCATATCAAATTGTTTTCCTATCTTATATTATTTAACTCGGAATATAATAATGTAATTATTTTGACATGAAAACATTACGTACTGTAGTATTTCCACTTATCTTTAAATAGACATTTTTCACTTTGTGAGAGATGCATGCAGTAAGACAAAACAAAAAATGAATAGAAAGAGGTGAGTGACAGCCTAAGCTAGTTTATTTATATTATAAAAACAAATAATATTTGACATTAATAGAGTTTTGCAGACTTGGAATTAAAATATTTAGCTAGTTATGGTGTTATTTTATATTTCTAATGTGATGATATACATTCCGTAAACTAACAGTAGGACATTTGTCAGATTAATATTTTAATTTGAGATTCTGTTATATAGCCATGAGGGAGGGCAAAAAAGCAGTAAAGGGACTTTTTTTGATAGAGCTGAGCCTGTAGTTTAAAACATACTTAATGAAAAATAGTGGTGAGTGACCAAAACCAATATAGTTAACATACTAAGAGCATTAACTGCCATGGTTTTGAAGAGTAATGGTAAACTGTAGTAACCAGGAACATTGATGTGAAATATTTTTATTATTTCATGCTTTAAATTTTGTATTGTATGGCAATTAATGGGTTTTTAATTGGTTATCATGAATGTGATGTCATGATAACTTGAGACATAATTCAGTTGTTTCAAGTATTACTTAATTTAAAAGATCTAAAGTGTAGCTTCTTGCTTGGAACCAAGTGCCACGTGTTTTTTGAGCACTCTTGGGGATGGTGACTCCACCATGTCCTTGGGCATCCCTTTCCAGTGTTTAACCACTCTTTCAGTGAAGAATTTTTTCCAAATATTCCACCTAAGCCTCCACTGGTGCAACTTGAGGCCATTTTCCCTTGTCCTGTTGCTAGTTACCTGGGAGAAGAGGCTGACCCCCACCTGACTACGCTCTCCTTTCAGGGAGTTGTATGTAGCAATGAGGTCTCCTGAGCCTCCTTTTCTCCAGGCTAAACACCCCCAGCTCCCTCAGTTGCTCCTCACAGGACTCATGCACCAGATCCTTCGCCAGCTTTGTTGCCCTTCTCTGGACACAGTCTAACAAAAAAGAGAAAGAAACAGAGGTTCTAATCTGAAGGTTTAGTTTCTGAAAGTCTGGATACAAGCTTAAAACCACTATTTCTACTTTTTTCCGTTTCAGTTCTCCAAAGATTTATCAGCTGTTTGCCAGTTTAAACCCTGTTTCGGGTACCACAGTGATGCAAGCAGCCCTAAAGGTGACGTGGACGCAGCTTAAAAATACTTTTCAGTGTTTACAAAAAAGCAGGAACTCTGATAAAATTCAGAAATTACAGTGAAGTGTCCATGCCTTTTTGAACTTTTGAATACAATCTGAAGACTTTGCTTCATTTTGGTTTTATTGTATTGTTCTGGCAAATTTTGAAGAAGAGCAGTATTCAGTCAGGAGCTCCTATTTAGACAAAACATGCATTTTTTTTCACTGTTTAGTCTATTAACATATGACCATGTCTGTATTTTCTACCAAATACCAAAAAGTATAATTTTTGTTCTGTTACGGCATTTAACAGTAGTGATTTTTGATACATACGTGTGTTCTCTGTCCTGCAGTGACTACTAATGCTGCACTGACCCATAGGGTCAACAAATACGCTTTGTTTTAACCTGACCCTCCAGGACCCACTTTTACCTGTGGTTTCTGTGGTTTCTGAGGTAGCTCTGATGTGTCTGGCTGCTGCTCTCCTCGCTTCTCCATTTCCAGGCATCTCTGCTGCCCTGGCAAAAACCACTCTCCCACTCATGTAGGTCCTGGATTTGCTCAGCTCTTCCAGCGTAGAATCATAGAATGGTTTGGGTTGGAAGGGACCTTGAAGATCACCTGGCAGGGAACCTTCCGCTTGACCAGGTTGCTCAGAGCCCCATCCAACCCAGCCTTGAACACTTCCAGGTATGAGACATCCACGACTTCTGTGGGCAACCTGTGCCAGTGCCTCACCAACCTCACACTAAAGAATGTCTTCCTAATATCTAATCTAAACCTACTCTGAGTTTGAAACTGTTCCCCCTTGTCCTGTCACTAAATGCTCTTGTAAAAAGTCTCTCTCTGTCTTCCCCCTAAGTTCCCTTTAGAGCATTCTGATTTTCCTTCTTCCAGTTCTATTAATGACTTTTTAATGGGGAAATACAACCATCAGGATAGATTCTTGAGAAGTGATAGGCATGCTGGGCTTTCAGGAGCCCTCATCTTCACACTTTTTTACTTAATAAAAACTGTTTAGAGATCCTTTCAAAACAGCTTTCAGTTTCCTGCTGCTGTCAGCATCCGGTGTCACCTGCTGCACGTTTTAGACCCGTGTCCTTCCAGACATTGAGGTGCTGGTGCTTTACTGTCATGAAGTAAAGCCCTTGGCTGCTCTTGGGTGAGCTTGCTTCACCAAAAAATAGGTGTGAAAGGAAGGTGACAGTACACTCAGACTTTGCAGAAGTTTCATGAGGATAAAAGAAAGAAGGGTAAGATATAACCACAGATTACCACAGGATAAGGTAATTTTAACATGGTAAAGCCTTACATTGCACATTCATATGTTAGGATGCCTTGCAGGTACTTGTCTGTGTGCCTCTGCCCTGACTGTGGAAAACAATATTGGTGGTTCAGCATTATGCTTCAGAAATTATGTTGCACTTTGAGGGGATTTGAGTTGTTGAGGATTTTTTGTAATGTAGCAATTATAAAGTAAACTTCTGTTTCATGGGGAAGGAAAGGGCTGTGGGTTATTCATTTGGTCTTTGATTCTTAAGAGACAGGTAAAGAACTTCCAGTAGTCCTATCCAAATCCATGGCACTATGGCACTGTGTTGGTACTGTAATTAAGAGCTCAACAAAAATTAAAACTAAGGTAACATTTTATTAGGTTGCCACAGGGATTGATGTGGAATTTTTTGTTAAAGAGGTGGTATTTTGTAAAGGAAATGAGAAATGCTTGTTCTGAACTACATGAGGAAAGAGCATTAGTGCAAAATGAGAATAAAGACATAAAAGAACAGAACAGATGTGTGAAGTGAATTTGACAAGAAACAATCCCAAAATTCTCAGTATGGAAAATGTGGGAGAGAGCTCTCAGAAACAGAAATTTTGAAGGATTTTATAGAGGCAGCAGTAAATGAAACTAATTTGCAGTGCAGCTGGACAGTCAAATAGTTCATTGCAAAATGTAGCCTTTATTTTTATGGGTTGTTTGAATCCAGTGTGGTTAAAATCAGGTCCTGCATTTCCAGTAGGAGCTCCCTAAATGGTGGATTTCATTACACTTGTTATCCTGTGAGAGGTTTTTCTTGATGAGGAAATTGTTAAATAAGATCTGTATATATGTGTTATTGAAAACAGTTGCACAATCATAGGCACAGCCTTAAATTGGCATTAGTCATCTCTAAAAGAATTCTAGACTTGGGTTGGTTTGAGAACAGATAATTTTGTATCATCTTGTTCTGGATGTGTACAGTGAGGACTCTGGGAAAGTATGTGTCAAAGGGGCTTTTTTATTGTCCTTTAAACATGATTTGGGAGGCAATCTTTATTTGCAGAAATCAGCTGTTTTACAGATGGAGTACATCCTTCTTGGGAAGTTTCTTCAACAGTTGCAAGCTGATGTTTTTGAAATGTCTGGAGTAGGCCAGTATTTCTGTTGAATAGCACATTTTTGAAGGCCATTATTATGATAAACTGAGTTCTTAGCATAATTCAAATTGGTATATATACTTTGATTTTAAAAATTGAGTTCTTTTCAAACTGGGAACTGCAAACAGCACTCAAGAAAAAAAGTACTGTTGAGCTTACACATAAATTTTTACATTTAAAATTTTCCAACAGTGTGGGTACTTTGTGTCCCCAAGTGTGCCTAGCTAAGAGAGGCCCAAGGAATGCCTGAAGATCAAACAAACATTTCATTATAAAGCAAAACTCTATAGAGCAATATATCCCAATTTTAAAGATAATATAAATAACCCCAGTGACAGGCCTTTTATAGAGTAAGAAGCCACCCTTATCTTTCAGCTGATACACATTGCCTTTGATAAAACAGAGCCAGCACTGGACTCAGCACTGCAGCTGTTTCTCTCCAGGGCTGAGCAAAGGAGAAGGGTCACCTCCCTGCACCTGCTGGTGATGCTCTGGCTGATGCAGCCCTGGGTGCAGTTCCCTTCTTTCTGCAAGTGCCTGTTGCTGGTTCGTGTTCAGCTTGGTGTGTGCACACTCCTTGCCTTGTTGTGTAGGTACTTGAGTCTGTAAGTACTGTGTGAAATGGGGCTTTGCTGTTCCCTTTCTGTCTCGGTAAAGCAAAGCAGGCATTCCACACCAAATATCACTGGTGGAGAAAGTTCCCTGCGAAGGAATGCACTTCATCACTGCTGGCTTTAAGGTCTCAAAGTTCAAGCATTTGTGAGTTTATCAGGCTGTGATCCTTTACATTTTGGGGAGAGTTAGGCAGTTCTAGGACATGGCTCAGCTGATCTCGTCTGTACTAGGCTGCTGTGGATCACAAATGAGAGATGCCTCCTTGTTTTGCTGGTTATAGGGGAGGTCTGGGGTGGTGACTGGTTCAGATCTACACAGCAATATTACTGGAAAAATTTCACCAGGGATATATTACCTGTTAGATGCCAAATGTGAAAAATTGATGTGTACAGCATTCCAGTCACCTCGAGGTTTTTCACCAAAGAATAAAAAGTAACATGAAAATAGTTTTCTTTATCCTTCTCCAGGTACAACCTCTGTTGACTAAAGCAAAGTGAGAAAAGTGTGTTCTGAAATAAACCATTTCTGCATCCCAGAATAACCTGAAAGTGTACATAGCTAATTGTAAAGACTCTGGAGAAGGCATCTTGTCATGAATGTTGACCATGAGGAGACAAAACAATATAACTTCCACCACTCCTTCAGAAAAGTCTGTCTTGTGGTCTGCAAACCAGCTGGTTAAAAATCACTTTCAGAATGGAGTTCTGGCTTCTGTCACAGGAACAGGCTGTTGTGTTGTGGTTATTTGTAGAGAAGCAGAGGTGGTAGCTCTACACTGGTACTATTTTTTGAAGGGACAAATCTAGAGACTAAACTTCTTGTATTGGGTCATTTGAAAATTAATTTGCAATCTTCAAGGTGAACAGTTGTTATCTATTAATAGCTATTTTTTACCCACAAAAGATTCTACCAGTTAAAAGCCAACTCCATCAACCTCTGCTTTTTCATATTCAGTAAATACAGGGATTTTGATAACTCCAGACAAAGCTATCATGGGGAGGAGTTTAATATGCTACAGATCATAGCACATAATCTTTCTTCCTTCTGCTTCAATGTCAAGCATGAAAAGGAAAAATATACATTTACAAAGTTGACTTTAAAAAGGCCTTCAAAATATATTTTCTTATAGCAGAGCAGCCTCAGATAATCCATTATTTTACTTGTAGACCCTCTTTAGGGAGGGCAGAAGGCAAAAGGCACTCACAGATGTGTAAGTTAGTACACTGAGATCAAAGGCTATCTCTGCCTGAGGGACTCTGCACATTCTCTTCCAGATCAGCTGCAACATCAGGGACAGAAAAACCTACAAAGCATTTTGTTTTCTGTGTGTTCAGTCTCCTGTCATCTGCTAATGCAGTCTTTGTCAAAAAGTACTTAATGTTGTGGTACCCAAGTAACCTGCTTCCTTGTCTCACATCCACTGTTCTGCTGAATGTGCATCTCCTGTATTTCCTGCTCAGGATTGCTGACATCACAAATAGGAGATGATCAGCAGAGATGCTTCCCTTGGAGGGGGGGAAAGAAAACAAATATATTGGCATCCTAGTAGTGGAGCTGGTTGCATCAGTGGGACAGAGGATATTTTTGTGTCCTTGATGTATTAGTGGCAGCTGAGCCTGTGACCTCTCACTGTTTCGGAATGGCTCGTCTCATGTGCTCTTGAAGGGCAGGGTGGAGGATACAGACTCTAGTAGATCGTGTGGGTGGGAGTCTTTGAAAAGAAAGAATTTTGATTGCAGTATCAGAATAGCTGCAGGTATGTATTTTATCCACTTCTTTAGTGTCTTCTGAAGAATTAGGAGGATTTGGGAGGAGTGCACAGGGAGAAACAGGAAAAATTGTCTTTAAAAAATTGAGATGTTTAGTGTTCATTTTCTTTTTAAATTGACCAATGTGTTAAAACAGAGGAATGCATTTCTTAATGTTACTGTATGCTAGGTTAGAGCAGAGGTGATTCCTCATTTTCTCAACTGCTTTTCCCCAGTATTGCAAGGCAAAGTTGACAGGGAGTAGTTTGTCTCCTTTTCTTTGTGAAAAGATTGCTTTTCAGAAGTTGGCTGAAGTTGCTTTCCTCAAGAGGATGTAAGCTTCACCAGCAGTGGAACTTGAGTTACTTAGTGCCTTTCCACGTGTGAATGACTAATTATTTCTTGGATTCCTTCATCTTTTATAAAGTCTAATTAAATTAGGGACCAGTAACTTACGTTTGCCATAAATGGTTAAATTTTCCCTGGTTTATCTCATACCTGTGAAGATGACTGTAACTGGAAGTGTTCCCCTGCACTTGGTGTGCAGCACCATAACAAGAGATAGTATTTCAACTCTGGTAACTCCCTGTGGTGTGACAGAGGAAAGATGTCCCTCTTTCAGTATGTGCTGGGATGGTTCTTGCCCATCCCTTGCACTGGTAGCTTACAGAGTTTGTAAACCAACATCTGTGACCATCAGGGAGTTGGATGTTCCTGGTCCCAGAAAGCAGTGCTAAGGGACATCAGGTGAACGTAGGACCTATAACTCATGAAGCGAGCTCTTTTCTAAGGAGGTTTGACTCTATAATGCTCAGTAGGACAAGTCTGACAGGAAAAAAAGAGAAAATTTAAAATTTAAGAAGGAAGGAAATTAACTTTTTTTCTTAATTCCTGTAAAGCACATGGGTGTATTCAGGAAGAACAGTATGTTGGTGGTTTCTTCCATTTTAATACACAGATAGATGCTGTTTACCTCTAGATGTATCTATAGATATGGGTCCCCTGCAAGCAACTGCTGCATAATTTGATGATGTTCTAGAGGATGATGAAAGACTCCTCTGCACACCATCTGAAAGAATCCTGTGTTGAGCACCCATCCCAGAAATGTATCTAAGCAGCCAGGTTTTTCAGGAATTATGTGTATCACTAAAAATTGTACATTTGTTTGCTCCTCACAGTCAGTTAAGCATTTACTTTAGGGTGAGCAGCATTTCATTATATGGGAGGGTGTTTCAGAATAACAAGTTCCCCTTCAGATAGAAAGGAGATGCACTTCTCTTTCATCTTAATCTTTTTTTCTGGTGTTTTGGGGATCTGCTTTGCCTCCCAGTCTGTAAAATATTGTGTGAAAAGTAGATGAAGGTGAAAAATGATGGTGAGTTAGATCCCATACCTTTGAGAATGTAACAAAAGCTGATGTTCAGAAAAATGTGGTGTTATGAAGTTGATATGTAGCTAACAGGCTACAGCTTAAATTGGGATAAAGCTAGCTGTTATCAAATACCTGAACAAAAAGTCATGAATAAGTTGGGAAAGTGTTTATTAAATATCTGTTTTTCTGTTTGCATTTCAAGCCTTTTTGGATTAAATGTCTCATGTGGGGGCTGTTCTTTTAGTAAGGTTATGGGATTTTGTCATAAGCAGAGTAAAGCAACAGTATTTCATTTCGATCACATGCTTCATCCAAAACTAGATCACAGTGGCATTTTTCTTTTGTTTATAGTTGATCTTCTATGCCAGCAGCAGATGCTTTAGTCTGTTGTCATCTCTGCTGTTTCAGTGACTGTTTTTGACAGAGCAATTTGCTTTCAGGTGTCTTGTTTTACTTTTGTGTGTGTTGTCCTTATGCCTGATGTTATGGGAAAGTCATTTCCTCAAATCGGTGGTGGTAATTATTTGAATAAGTAAATGGCAATTGAATTCCAAGTCTTGCAACAGCACTGATGTGCTGATACACAAGATCATCATTCTCCAGAAAAGGCTTGTCTACCAGTCATCTCCTGTTACAATCGAAGCTGTGTTTTGGATAATTCTGCTGGATTTGAAACCCTTTCAAAAACTTCCTCGTATGAAGATGCTAATTAATGGCTGAATGGATGCAGACTGGTGTGGTGCTGTTCCATTTTTAAGTTAGTTTCAGTCTCATTAATCAGAATTGGTTTCAGTAGCTTCTGGAAAAGTTTTCTCAGCCAGAGAAATTGGTGGGGTCTCCAGGACCAAAATCCACCAAGTTAGAGCATGGCAAGCATGACAGATGTGATAGATGAGACAACATTGCTCTCAGAATTTTTTGAGTGGGAAGTAATGAATCTGTGTATTTTTAATTACATGGGAGCTTGCTCTGCTTTTGAAAGTGTGTATTCTTTGCATATGACAGGCTTTATACAAAGTTACTAGTAATCTGTGTACTTATTCTACTGCAGCCAAATATGCATATTTAATATTAGCAAGAATTCATAAAATCCAGTTAAATACGAAATACAGTTGAAAAACATCATAAAGAGCAGTCGAACCTTTGAAATGGAGTTACAATGGGTTATTGCTGTTAGTGGACCACCTGGTTGCACCTTTTTATTAGAGATTTGGCCCTTCTGTTTGAATATTCTGGCTTTTGTGGGTTTAAGCAATAACTTGATGTGTAAGATGCTCTTTCTAGGAGAATTACTTTCCACTCTCCTAATACTATGTGGTTTTAACTGATTTTGGATATTTTAAGAGTTTCTGTTTCTGCAAAAACTGATTAATTACTTTTGAAAGCAGGTCATGTTACCAGCTCTTGATAGGTCTGCTTGCATCTCTTTTCAGTGTTTTTGTGAACAACTGATCAAATTAGATTCGTCACTCTTGGCTTGTGGTGATTTTAAATTGAAATGGAATGTATTAAAGCAGCCAGCCACGCTGATTATATTGCAAGCCTCATTTAATTTCGTACATTCACCCATTATCGTGAAAAGCAGGATTTTTTTAAAATGCATGATTGTGACTGTACCTTTAGCACCTCCAAAGGTCATCTGTAATCGGTGCATAATTTATTAGTGTTAGATACCTGATTTCTGAAAGCAAGTTCCACAGTGTTACTTATACATTAAAGGTGGAGAGCAAAAAAAAAATCAAATTGTTATCATTTGGCTGATATGCCGTTCTTGATACTGTCCAAGTCCTGACTGGTCAGTTTAGGCTCCTGCATTGAAACACATGTATGCAATTGGGCAGTTGTTGTCTGTAGATCACAGAACTGTCTATTCTGAAATGCTGAGGCACTGGAGCATACATTAGGCATTATCACAGACTCACAGAACGGCTTGGGTTGGAAGGCACCCTAAAGATCACCATGTTCCAACCCCCCCAGCACGGGCAGGGATGCCACCCACCCGATCAGATTGCTCAGGGCCCCATCCAGCCTGGCCTGGAGCACTGCCAGGGATGGGGCATGTAGATAGGGCAGTGTGTTGTTATGAAGGTGTTCCTGCCAGGTTATCAGATGACCGTATTTTCCCGCAGTGTTCACAGTAACAAAATATGTTTCTTAAAGCTTTTCCTTTTATTAACAGGCACCTTCTTATAATGTATGAGAAGCTGGGTAGAATCTCCTAGTTGAAAGTCAATTGAAATGCAGGCAGAATAAATTTTTACACAAACTCCCTGTATCCCTCTCCTTACCATTATCTTTGAAAATAAATCTGTGATTTGCCTGTACTTGCTCAGATGTAAATGTCCTGGAAGTTAACACTGTGAATATTTGGTGTTTGCAAAGTAGTTAAATTCACATTTCATAATAATTTTTTTTAGGTTTGTGCATAGCTTAATGCAAAAAAATAGTATTTACACAGTAGCTTTCAACAGGGATTCTTGTATTATTTTTGAAAAACGTTGCATAGGCTTTTAATGTAATTTATGCACAGAAAAAATTATTCTTTATTCCAGCATTTTGAAAATATTTTACCATGCTGTGTCATTCTGTGTATGACTATTTCCCTTTCTAGAAACCCTTTGGGAAAGCTGCAGATACACCTTAGTGTCCAGATAGCAGCTACTAATCTGGGGAAAAGGGAAGGCATCAGTGTCTGGGCCTGGATGTGGATGACACCAGCATTGGATGAGGCTGGAATTCCACCCCATCAGCTTGGCCCTTTGATTTACCAGTAGCCAATTGGCAAATGTTTCCTGTGATGACCTGGTCAGAATCGGTTTCATGCCAACTCTCAACAGTTTAAAATTAACGTTAGTTAGCATTTTCCTTTTGATTTGAGTAAGTAAACGTTTTTATACCTTTTGAAGAAAAGGCATTGCAGTAGCTTCTGTGGCTAAAACTCTCAAAAATGTTTACTTTTGTTCCTCCAGGAGACTTAATGACCAAGAAATAAAAGTGAAGAAGTTATCATAGAATACTGGTTTGCAAAGACAGTTCACCTTATACATGTTTTTACATACATGCACAAAGCAGCTGTAGCCTTTGTATGGTCCCCACAGCAGCAGTCGCAAGACGTTTCCGGTTCCCCTGAATAACTTCAGTGTCTACAGTGGGTTTTTGTAGTTATCTGTCAGTTGTCTCCGTAGATTTTACAGCTTAGATTTTGTCATCAGACTTCAAGTCTAGTTGCACTCAAAATCTTTACTTAGCTATTTCATATAAATTTGTTCTCAGAATAAATTGTATCAGTGACATGTATGACATATCTGGATGTTAGTTTGCTGGCTTCTTCACAATCTTGCTTCATGTTTTTCTTATTTTAAAGTCTAATTTGTTAAGAAATGGTTAAGAAGATGAGCTGGATGAACTTAAAACCATTTGCAGAAACAGAGTTAATAATGCAAAGGGCCCTAGCCAGTACATTAGTGTAAGCTATTTCTTAACGTAATAGAGAACTTCCTTATCCAGCTCTTTGTCAGGAAGGTGCTCACAGGACAAAGGAATTGTGTCCATTTTAAATGTGTATATTAAATGCCTTGAGCAAAACTTTCATCAGAGTGTCTCTCACACTGCTGAGTGTCTTTATGGAGTGCACGTCTCTGTGTCTTTTCTGACCAGCTTAGGCTCACATTTGTGGTTCAGGTGTCTGAATAAGAATTTTGAATATAGGCTTTTCACTGACATGGTGTAAGCACAGCAACTGAGAATCCCTGTGTAGAATACTTAGAATTTCTAGAGGGTTAATGTGGATTTTGGGAAGCTGTTGCCAATATCAAACTAATGCCACAATATTTACTAAAATCTAAATAACTATATTAGCTGGTTCTCAGCACTCATTCTGAGGCTTTTCCATTGGCCCAAAGTGTTTGTGTTTGTTTCTAAATACAATGGTTCTGTATATTTGTATATTTTTAAATCCTTTCAATGTTTCTTCTGTTTAGATGAGTTTCAGCAATAGTAGTTTTCTGTGAGGATGAAGTTCTAATTGTTATCTTCACATAAACTTTGCAATTAAACACAGAAATATTATTTTCTTCAATGTCACAAATCCAGAGTGTTACTAAGAAGACATTGGGGTCTGTCATCTGCAGAGCGATAGATTTGTCTCACAGAGTGAGCTCCAAAGTTCATTTTCCTACTCAGCCCCTACCATCTAAATTGTGGAGTGCTTAGTCACCTGAACCTGTGATTGTGTAGTGGATTATGTGTTCTAAAAACCATTATAGCTGTGAATAGTACCTGGTATTGTCAAAAAACCTTCACGGTTTAGTCTCATGGAAAAAGCTGTGTTTGTATTAGTGGAGACAATTTCACTAGGCACAACACGTTTACATCTTCCAAGCCTCAGAGCAAAACTGAGTTAAAAAGGTGATCTCTAACAAATTTTTTCTTCACTGAGCCTTTTCATCCATCTTAACCCTTAGGTTTTTCCTTCCCATGTAGTGGGAGATGACATTCGTTGTGTGTGCCCGACTGCATCTTGCCCATTTCATTGTCTGTAAAGTAGTGTCTAACTGAGGGTGTAATTGCAGTAAAAGGTGGGTATTGGAAACTTTCAGCATTAACATCTCAATTTTCCTCAGACTGAGTTTTCCTGCTACACTTGAGTGTGCAAGTTAGGCCTTTCCAGGGTGGCTGTATCCTTTACTGGTTGGTTTTCCTGCCTGTGGTGAAGAAGGCTGTACCATAAAGAGTGGTGGTCTTGTTCTAGAAGTGAGTGCCCCATTGGTGTGTGGCTGATGGTGTCCAACCTCCTCTGTTCGGGTGGGGAGTGCCCAGACTGCCCGTGGTAGGCAGAAACCCATGTGTAACTCATTAAATGAGGTAGTGCTAAGTGCTTAGAAATCTTTCTAGATTTTTGCAGTGAATCTTCATTGTTCTCATTTTTGTCTTTTTAATGATAGTCACAGCAACACCTAGTCATTCAGTACATTGTTGGTGTAAATTCTGTGTCAAGTGAAAGCAAGGTAGAGCAGCAGATTCTTCATTAAATTTCATTTTAAGCTTTCTAATTCAACTTCTAAGAAATTTAGCAAATTTTTTATCTTAGTTTTGATTTTATCTTGGTTTTGCACATCTCATTTGAAATGTGCAGGTGACTTCTATCGTGTGCTAGATACCTGGTCGCATTACTGCTATCAAAATTCAATTTACCAGTTTTAGCAAAAGTAAGATGAATACCTGCTCTAACTACAGATACAAGTTCTTAGTTTCAAGATCCAGGTCTTCCATTGTACTCTGAGAGACAAGAGTGGAGCTTTCACCCTTAAAAACTTGTGAGCTTTTGACGAGAATGAACACTGTCCAAATGTAAACAGTATTCAAACTGTTGAAGTGCCTCACATGGCTTATGGCGACTCTGGACTAGAGCATCTTCAGCAGTTGAAGAGGAATATTTTCTGCCATCAAAAATACAGATGCCAGCACAGACATCTCTGAAACAAAAATTGGAAATGTGGTATATCGTTTACCTCTTCTCTCAGAAGACTGGTTTCACGTCACTGGTTATTATTTGTATTCTGCTGCTATCTAGAGGTCTGGTGCACCACAAATAGGCAATCTTTTAGACCATTCCTGCCTATAGAATTTGTAGTGCAAGAGAAGCAGTAGGTCGGAGGAGGAGGTGCCGTCCAACCTGTTCTGCAAACAAAAAAATGAAGCCTGAATTCAGCAACTGATCTGGTACAATGCTGGAACGTGGTGGCAAAGCTGAGTGTAGCACCTTGATCTTCTGAATGAAGATTCCATGCTCAGCAGCTGTAAAAGCAGCATGAATAGTCTGTCCTTTTTAAGTTTCCCTGATGATGCAGATGAAGCAGGAAACTGATAGTGTCTTCCAGATAGGGATATATATAATCAGTTTCATGAGCATTTGCAGAAGAGAGATTTATATTAAGCTTTAATAAGTGCAAAGAACTGTGAATGCTTTTAGTCAAGCATTGCTAGCAGGTATCTTAATTAAATTTTTTCTAATTTATTCTCTGGGTTTTGTACATTCCTTGTCTTGTCTTGATTGTCTTGACTTTGCTCAGTTCTGTTTTTTGATATTGCAGGAGCTTTCCATTTATTTGCTTTTCTGTTTTTAGACTTCTTCCCACTTGACCTTGATTTTGAGCCAATACATCTCTAAACTGCCTCTTTCAAGCAAATGCTTTCCAGTATTTTCATCTTTATGGCGTCATAGAATCATTGAGGTTGGAAAAGACCTCCAAGATGATCAAGTCCAACCTTTGACCAAACACCACCATGCCAGCTAAACCATAGCTCTAAGTGCCATGTCCAGTTGTTTCTTAAATAGCTCCAAGGATGGTGATTCCACCAGCTGCCTGGGCAGCCTGTTCCAATGTCTAATCACCTTTTCTGTGAAGAAGTTCCTCCTAATGTCCAACCTAACCTCCTCTGATGCAGCTTAAGACTGTTCTCTCGTCCTGTCGCTGGTTGCCTGCTTGCAGAGTCAAAAGCTCTGCAAAGCTGAGTCTCATTTTGAGCAGATTGCATAACGCAGTGCATATTAGTTCTGTTACTCTACAAAGAACTGTTTAATGTGGGTTTGCAACTACTTAACCTAAGGAAAATCAGTTTCAGGCTTACTGGATTGTTCATCTCTTACTGCCATCTCATTTTTGCAAGATGATTAGCTATTTTCCAAAAGGAAAAATAGACTGATGATTGTAAAACGCACACTGAAAAATTCAGTAAGTATGTTTTTCTGTTATAAAATAATTCACTGGAAAACAGGAAAAAGAGGATGCAGGGCCAGTTACATATCTTGGGGAAATGAATGTTTTCTGACATATATATTTCTGACAATAATATTTCCTCCTTCCCCATTTCTTCTAAGCAAATATACTCGGGGTACTCTTCAGTGATAGTATATATAAAGGATATCCTCCAAAAAGAGATTGGCAGGTTTAATTTGCTTGATGTGTGCAATCACAGTCCATGTTAAATTTGAAATGCTTGTCCAATCAAGGGTTCAATATAGAAAAGAGGCAGTAACAAGCATGCAGTACGCTGTAATAAAGAAATCTGTTGATTGAAAACAGTTTGTATATTTTGGAAATGATAGGGAATGTAATTGGTAAGAAAGAAAAGAACAGGGCTTCATAAATAATAGGAAATAGAGCATATTTTTTCCACTGATAATGCTAACTCAATTTAACAATATTCTGGTACTGAATTTTCCTGTTCAGTGAAATAGGTCTGGTAGATCTTCCAGTACTCTAAATTTCATGATTAATGGGAGGAGCTTTTTTATTTTGATGGTGCCAACTTCAATGTGTTGAATTTCAGCTATAATGACCCTCTCTTTTTCTCTCATGCTTTTTTTCCCCTCTGTCTCCTAGCCCTTAGAGGTGTATATGAAGAAGGAGAGGATTTGGCAGATGAGCTTTTCTGTCAGACTTGACCTTTTTGAAATACAGTTCTCAGAATGCTTTTATGAACTTTCAAAGGGTATTTGGTAGACTAGGTAAGATGAAAAGACCTTGATGAGTCAGGCTAACTTCATTATGTCTTACAAACTTTAATTAAATCTAATCATAGTTAAAGCCCAGGACCAGTTCAACAATTCACCCTTGCTGTGCACCAAACCTTCCATATAGTCTTTCTTTTTTCACTGAAGTTCACTGACAAGAACTGTTTCTACTTGTGGAGCAATAAGTACTTGAATAGACTTTTAGCATATGGATCATATCTATGCAGTGTTACAACTCTGCCAGTCTTGAAAATAGCTTTATTTCATGTCATTAAATTTCTGAGGATCAGACCGCTGTTTTGTTTCTTATGTTTTGTGTGAGCATGTGTGTAAGCTTATATTAGGGTATTAACGTGTATTTCTCAAAAGACTGTGTTAAATGGACATATAGCTGCAGCTGTTTATGCAGTAATTGTTATGGTACTTTAAAACTCTTGTAAGCCAGGAGGAGGAAGTACTTGAGAGTCAAAGCTAGGAAATAATGCAGCTAACAATGCAGTTTTTTGTGGGAAAGACTCATTATTGTTAAGTTTCTCAATCATTTTATTTTATGTTTTGCATTGAGATAATATGTTAGTCATTGTCTTGTATGAAGTTAATCAATATTTGGAGATAAAATTGTACCTAAGTGGTCATGGTAGTTGTGGGGAATATAATGTGTCAGGCTGAATTTTTGTTCAAGTATTCTCATCTAATGATCATAAATATTATGACATTTTGAAGAAGTGCTCTCAAGACTAAAAAAAAAAAATCTATATATGCAAAAATGTGAGGATGTCCCTATGAGTTTGAGCAGTGGGGTTATGTCAGACTCTGTGCTCAGGGATGAGGAACAGCAATTCCCAGGAGGAGCTGGGTGTCTGCAGAGTGGTGGCCACTGCGGGTAACTCCAACAGGAGCTGACGCTTGGTCCTAGAAAGTCAGCTCACATGAAGATCTGCAGAGATGATGTGATATCCCTAACAAATTCAGAACGAAATAACATCAGTTTTGAGGCGTTTAGAATTGCTGTACTCTCTGTGGGCTCGTTGATTTCACAGGGGCAACCGATCATTTGCTCTTGTGCTCAAATAATATTTGAGTCTTCATTTATTGAGGTTTTGGGTTTGACACTTCCCTCCCCAGAACCAGTGCAGTCAAAATTCCATAAGAGCATGCACATTCAAGGCTTCATTGTTTCTCAAGAACTTCAGGCTAAATCTTGGGACCTCATCAGATGTTTGTTCTGTAAAACCCGTGATTCAGAATAAAGATGATTTTTACATAAACCTGAAGTGTAGAAATGATAATAAATGTGAATTTACAGTGAGTAGAGAGCAAAAAGCAATCTGTTTTTTTGGTCACAAGTTTTTAACCAGTTATCAGCATGGTTGGAATGTTGCTACTGGTTGAGAAATTATCATAGAAGGCTGTCACTCAAAACAGTACTTTGAAAGCTCTATTGAAACCCTGTAGATACTGGGGATTTCTTTCTGAGGGGTAGTTGTTTTCTTATAATCAGAATGTGCAATTTAAAATCTGCATTAATACATTCAGACTAAACCTTTGAATATTGTAGCCTGCTGCCAGTTAACGGACTCATTTCTAGTCACTATGTTAAAATACATGAAAAAGAATTGTTAGTATGTCTAGTAAAATAGCTGTTTCCATTATCTTTGCTCTTTCTATGTACGTGTTTTAAGAGAGAAATTCTTACTCTGTGTATTTTGGTGTCAACAGTTCTACTCTTAAATGATGGACAACAAGTTAACAACATAAAATGGGTGTTGACAGTTCGTGAAAATGAAATAATGTTTGATATAACCTCAAGTTTCTCTCTGAACTTTGACCAAACAATAAAAAACCTGAAAAAGGAGGGGCCCTGTGCTGTCAAGCACAGAATTGCACAGGAAAAAAAAAAAATCTAAATAGTGAGGAAGAAGTCTGGGTTCTCTTGCATGATATTTAGCAGCAATGGTAAGAAGAGGGATGTTTCTTTCTTTGTGTAATGTGCAGTAGTTACAATAAACACAAGATTTTCAAATCTCAGAGGACTCTCTTGACAGTTGCTTGATAACAGCTTTTTTCACTCCATAGTTTTGACAGTTTGTATGTGTTGCCATATCTAGTGTAAACTAAAACATCACTGTCATTCTGTTTTTCTTTCTTATGTGGCTTCCTTTTCTTTATTTTTTTTCTGTCTTCAGCATAATGAAAAGCATGGGCTTTTAATTTGTCGACTTCAGTAAGACAAGTTGTGTGTGGAGAGTGGCATGTGTTTGAGTTTTGAAATCTTCAGATTGAAAAGTGCTTTTTTTTGCCTTTTTTTTTACCTTTTCCTTTAGAAGTGTGTGTGTTTGTGTCCTAATTTTGACCTGGCCTGTCAGCGTGCACCAGTCAGTGCGTGTGAGCGTCTGTGTGCAGAAGATAAGAAAACACTGGACACAGGATACTTCCATGTTCGCCCTGGCACTCCACATTTTTGTTGTAGGCTTCCTTTTTTATTCCCACAGAGGTCCACGGAACTGCAGCATTTGTGTTAGCATCTCTTCCCAACCTGATGTCCTTTGCTTGCTTTCTCTCCTGTGTTTCTGAATTACATTGATGATGATGTTGGAGCAGTGCACCATTTTAGCAGAGCTGCTGGGAGGTGAATGTTGCAGGGAGGGGCTTGAGGGATGCCTGTTCAGGAGAGGCCAGCCAGCTCCGGGGGTACCCTGGTTTCTGCAGCCGCTGCTCAGCTGTTTTGGTTCACCACAGTTACATTTTTGTCCCTGAGTGAGGGATAGCTTTATTTAACCTTTTGGAGGGTGGGGGGTGCTGTCCGATCTTTCTAAGGTTATTTTGTCATCAAAGCAAATTTGCTTTAGCACAGCAAAGTGCCCAGTGTCGTCATCTGGCATGTTACAGACAAATTCCAATTACTTTTCTGCTTCAAGCTATTGTTAAACACTACGAGCTAGCTGACAGTAAAATTATAAATACAGGTGTTGTCACACTACACTATAATCAGAATTTTAATTTGAATTTTCATTTGTAAAGCCTTTTTTTAACATGAAAATGGGAATAGAATTAGTTTTATTGACAGTAAAAAGACATTTTGAAAGCTTCCTAAATCATTACCTGTATTTAGTTGTGGGAAAAAATTGTATATGTCCGTATAAAAAGAAGAGTTTTATTATCACATATTTACTCATTATATTTAGTGGTAAATAAAACTAGGAAGATGTGTTTGACAAATGATTGACGTAACTCAGTACGTTTTCACTTCATCAGAACAATAGACAGACATAAATATATATTTGCTTTTGTTTTGCTCTGGTATTACTAATGCAAGCCTGCGATAAAATCTTCAAGCAAATTAAGTAGTGCCTGTTGAGTCTGCATGCGGTGCTAAACTTTTTATTTTTGCAGTTTTCTCTTCTTACATAGATTCATCATTCTTTGCTTTCTTTCTTCCCTTTTTTTTTAGTCTCCTTCTTTTTCTTTGCTTGGTGGTTGGAGTGGTTCCCCCTTCTCAAGACCCTTTTTTTTTTCCTCAAGGCATTTAGTGTCGTGTCTGCCAGATTTCAGTGATGAGCAGCGAATTGCTTTTAAAGTGGGCATTATGCCAGTTCAGCAGCACAATGGAAAACCAATCTTCCACCATTCTACTTTTGATGCTGTTATTGTAGCATTTTAGATAACTGCTGCCACAAAAAAAGATGTGCTCAATTGCTACCAGTTAGTCAAGTTAAATCCAGAGTAGCATTAAAATTACTCTGAAAACTGTTTGTCAGAGGTCATGTGTTGTCTGTGGCTACAGCGCATAGGATAGATGTTCTGTGCTGTGTGGGGTTTTTTCTTTTTGCGTTGTTATTATTACTGTGACTGACCAGCTCTCTAAATAGCCCTTCACTACCTGTTTACTTATTGTCTTCACCCCACTGCTGAAAATATGTGTCGAACAGAAATGTTGAAAAGTTTCTCTAAAGTGCTGGAAATAGCAGGGGAGTGAGTTGTTCAGGGTGCTACAGTTTGTACGGTGTGAAAGAAAAAAAAAGAAAAAAGAGGGGCAGAGCAAGAACATAATTCTCTGGTTTCTGTAGCAAGATTACTGTTTTCATCTTTTTATCTTCACTTTTCAACCACTGAGTTCACTTTTCTATTTTTTTTTAATAGCACAAATGGAATTTATCCGCTTTCTCGCTCTCTTCCCCTTCAACTCCTCCTCTTCCTCTTTATTCCGCTGGCTGTGCTTGTGAATGAAAGGGTCCGTTACTCCCGCTGCAGGACAGATGGCAGTTGTGAAGCGGGGATTATAGCACTAGGTGACTTCTAAATCAGTTGTTTTCCAATAAAACACAAACAGGAAGATTATTTATGGGTGGTGGGAATTAAAAGAGCAAGAATATTTTACTCACCTCTGGCCGAGTCTTTTTTTTTATGAATCATACAATACCCACGCAGCCTGAATACTTGTTTCACTTGCTTGCATCCCTGAAAAATGTATGTTATGCTCTATTATGTTCTGGTCATTTTTAACAGGGAAGCAGCCTTCTACATCTGTCACTAGGTAGCACCACTGTGGAGTGTAGGAGTGCAGATTGCAGCCCCCGGCAACTCTTGTGGGACAGTGAAAGAGCTGATTCAGCTGTGAATTTCAGCCTTGCACTTAGGCATCTAAATAACACACCCAGCTTTCAAAGGAGCTAATATTTGTAGACTGGTAAGTGTGGTAGCCATGGAGTGGTCCATGGTGAAGGTGAGGAAATATATTTAGGCATTAGGTGGGCAGCACTGGTGGTACACCTTTGAAATTCTTCCCCTTGATCCACAAGTTGTGCTTTTTCTGTGGGACAGGAGCGGTGTCTGTCTCACGGAAACACGTTCCGCTAGAATTTGCTAATATTTATGAAGTTCTTTAAAATCTCCCAATAGGTGGCAGTGTGGAAGTGCACACTTGTCACAATTAGGCATTTTTAGCGTCCCTTCTTCAAGATGAGCATTTCCCTACTGGTTTGGTGGCATTTTAGCCATTGAGGGTTTGCTGCTTTAAAAGTAGAAATGTTGTGGACTCTTAGATTTTTCTGTCAAGGGAGCCTCTGTGTGGTGCAAAAGGGTCACTTACAGTTGTTGCTGCTGAGAGTAATACCTGTGAGTCAGGGGAACTGTTCTGTCCAGTGTTTTTTTGTCAGAGCTGTGTCCATGCTGGGTAAATACCTCGTGAAAGAGAATACCTTTGAATGGTTGTTATGGAAGCTGAATGACTGGGACAGTGAATAAAGGTGCTTGTCCCTGGAGTTCAGGGGGAAAAAAAAGCAGGACCATCTCCCTCAGGGAAGTAAAACTATGTCCACCAGGCAACATGATTGAAAAGCTAAAGTGCAAAGTACCTAAGTGATATAGGCACACACACCATTTATTATGTAGGTAACCTTAATAATAGTGATTTAAAAAGCAAGGTGAGCACTAGATGAGTTCTCAAGATAAAAATGGAATGTAACTCCATGAGAAACACTTAATACTTAAGGTAATTATAATTATATCTACATTTAAAAGATCTCCTTTTTTTCTTTTGGTTTTGTTTTTTTCTTTCCTTTTTAAGGTAGAATTTCAGTTTTGCAGGGGTTATTGCACAAGCTTTCTTGTTTTTTGATTACATGTCAACAGAACTGTCTACCAGGAAACTTGCAGGATCATGCATTTGCATAGTCTCTGTATGTAAATGTTTTCTCAGAAAGACCTGTAGAAATTGTGTCCACTAAAGTCAAGTCTTACATGTAGCTAGTGCGGAAAACCAGTTAGATGGATTAAGAACAGAAGGAAACAGAAACCTCTGGAATTTGGTCACGATGTATTTCTGCATTTAATATTTTTGCTGATGGGAGAGAGGCTTGAATCCATTGGGGTGTTTTTTGGTAGTTATTTATACACATGGCACAAAGTTCTTCTCTCTTCTTGGCCTGTATTTTGGAGATACGACATGGAAAATTGTCACGTGCGCTTGGTTAAATGCTGTGGAATTCCTCACTAAAGAGCCACCTACAGGTAACAATACAGGAAGCATACTCAGTGCAGCAGTTTCAGAGCTCATATCTTTTGCAGCCAAGGAAGAGGGAGGGAACTGACTCTTGAATGGAACAAAAAAACCCTCTTATTTTTGCAGATCTCAATTCTATTATTCAGTTTCCCAGAAAATATTTAACGTAAGGCAAGCTTTCTAGGAAGAAAATGTAAAAGTAAGGATTGAGATGCCTACAAAGTGCTTAAAAAGTATTAAAACAAAATGGCATTTTAGGCTGTGAAATCAGCTATTTGTTTTTTTAAGAAGGAAAATTAATTGGGGTGACTATTAGGGCTCCTTGAGGAGAAAACATTAAGTTGAACTGAACACAGTTTAAATAAGGACTAAGCTGGAGCTTGACCCTCATCCACTTCTTTTCTTTTCAGTTTGAGTGGAACACCAAAGAATAGCTTATAAGAAGATACTGGCTTTATATTGAGGACAACCATTTATAAGTATATACTAATGTTGTCACCTTTGAATTTTCAGCCTTGAGTATATGTACTCTTAGTAATATTAGTGGAGTAATTTGAAATTTTGAAAGCATGTGCTTTTCAGTATAAGTGATCCATATGGACTGGTCTGCAAGAAGTTCCAGGTTACAATTCTCTGGCAAACTGCTTCTCTGCTCAGTCATTTTTGTCTTAGTGCCCAAGATCGAACCCTTCAGAGCAGGCACCAAAACATATGGAATGGTTATCAGAGCCGCTCTAAAAACTCCTTTTCTGTGAAGAAGCCTACATGTTATTCTGAAAGTATTGCAAGCATTTAAACTTTTGCCCATTTCACTTTCTTTATCTCTGCTTTTTTCGTTTAAGTTCTTCAATTTCAAAGTTGAAAAACTCTATTAAATCCAACTTAAACTGTAAATCTGAGAGTTAAGCAACTTAAAAATGAGGAAAGCCAAGACTGAAGTTACATTTATATTCCATGCTCTAACTGCTTTATGTTCATACATGGCAGCTGTTCAAGTGTAAGTTGTTTCTTAGCTGCTGGTGGTAATCCAGTTACTTCTGGTATTTTGTTGAGGATTATCTGGTCTGAAGGGCTGGTGGGTTCATTCTTTGCTTACCACTTCTAACTGCTAGGTCAAACTAGAAAAATATAGAGTGTAGTTTAAAAAATATATATTAAATAAAAGACCAAAACCTGTACATTCTGTTGGAGAGTTACTTTAAAAAAAAAAAAAAAGGCATGAGAGCAGTATCTGCTGCTCTAATAAGGAAGTTTGCCTGAATCAGTCTATCTATGTAAACATTTAAACATTTTGGTTTAGTGCCTCTAGCACTTCATTAAGAATTAAATTTAACTATAGGAAAAAACACGAGAAAATTCTTTGCAGGGCCACTGGATAAGCTGAAGCTGTGGAAGACTGTGATCAGAATTTGACCCTAAAGGCAGTGCTTGAAAACCCTGACTCTAGGAAAAATATTAATTTGTGTGTATTATTCAGGTATGATTTGTGCTGTGTATGGGATGGA
>VXBT01000736.1:284514-293927 GCA_013400235.1 Oriolus oriolus
GTGATATACGACGGTCACAGTTGTCTTTTACTCAGAGGAGCACAGAGTGATGTTGGTTGTCATTCTTACTCTGCTGTGTGGCAGCGTAAATAGTCCCCTTTCTAACCAACCTGGTGGGAAAAGTCAATATCCCATCAGCAAAGGAGGTAAACACATCAGGAGCTGTGTCCTCTCTCATCTTCCCCTGCTCTGTATTACTACAGTTCTTTAAATCTCTTCTCCCCAGTCATCAGATGCACTTGTGTCATTCAAATGCATGGTGCTGCAGACACAGCCCTGCCTGCCTCTCCTCCCAGAGCTCCCGGCTCCCATTCTCTTATAATTGAAACTTAAAATTGGCCTCATTACTTCAGCGAGGCCCCTCATATTTCTCCTTTTTTTTTCAGTCCACCCTTTCCTGCCTGCCTCTACGAGGGTAATTGCATCTAAGAAATGTTTGAAGCATACTGTCAGAAAGATTATTGCATATAATTGGAGTTTAGATTTAATGTTGGGGGGAGCTGGGAGCTCTGTTAGTGGGATGGCTGGAGCCCTGAAGCCTGAATTGGAGCTGTATACGGGCCTGTATTTCTGTTCTCTACTTTCAGCCCTGGTTTATTGTTTGCCTCAGTGTTCTAATGATTAATGTGCCTTCCTGCTCTGTTCACATGTGCCAGCTGTTCCCATTGATGTATTTTACCTTGGTCCCTCCTGAGCTCCAGGAAGCTTTAAACTATTTTGGCCTAGTTTTGTGGTGCAAGGCTGGTATTTTCCACAGTTCTTGGTGTAAAGAGCATAGTTTGGTTAACATGAGCAGTTGCAAGTGAACCCACTTACTGTATCATTAATCTTAAAAATACATAAACAAGTTAGAGCTCAATTTGTGGCAAAGTGAGGTTGGTGTTTTTATGGATGTGGTTAAGACTGTTTTCAAGGTTTGTTTAATTTAACCCTGTATTTAAATATTTTCAGGATCGTTAAATGTGTTTATGCCATAGTGACTTCAGCCTGTTAATGAACAGGTTCACATAATCAAAGTTTTTATTGTACTGGAGGTGTAGTTTAAGTAAATTCAATTCTGCTAATAGACTTTAAGTCATTACTATCTGAGTAACAGTAAAAATGTGGTATCTTCAACTAGACATCTTCCTCTCTTTGCTTACTGCCCAGACACAAAACTGAATATGACAGCACAATACATAACTTCTTCACAACAGTGCATGAAAGGTGCTTATCAAAGTGCTTTTAATCAGTGTATTCAGTTACTCAGTCTGGCATCATTAATTTAAATTTTAGTTTAATTTTTAAAGGGTTGGTAGCTACATGCAAAGCATTTGAGTTCAGTGGAACTTTGTGAATAACATGGAAAACCTAAAGAGGTGGCAATTGCTTAGTAAGACGTTGCTGTTTGTATTGTATCCAGCGTTAGTCTGCTGAGCTCATACTAAAACATCTGAGGCTCTGCAGAAATATGTGTAAATCCTCAGGGAGGAGAAATTCACAAACCTCAAAATTGTAATAGCTTTTTCTGTCAGCATGCCTCCCATCCCTGCCATCTCCTCGAGTCCTTGACTTGGCTGCTGAGATGAAGCTGTGTCTGATGGGACACCTTCATCTCAGTCACATCACAGAGGTGAGTCGTCACAAAAATGAGTCACTTCATCCCTTATATGGAGAGACTAAAAAAACCCAGTATGTCCCTCTCCCCCAAAACCTTTTCTTAAATAAACTCGAGTGGTTTTGGAGACAGCTGTTTTTTCATCTTAGCTTGTGCTGCATAGTAAAAGCTGTTTGAGAGAGGATGGAGGCTTCTCTGTTAGTGTTCGAAAGACAAGGAGGGCCATGAAGGTGTCAGGGAGAAATGAAGCAACAGCTTTCAGGCAAAGCTAATGAGAATAGAATGATGTTCCTCAGCTGGCTTGAAATCTTGACCTGTTAGTGCCTGCGCTGTGCTCTCCTAGCTCTGCTGGAGCTGGAGTCCCTCCAATCTAAAAGCGGGGAAGCTGCCTGGGAGGGCTCCTTGTTTTGCAGTGTATGTGCTACCCAGTGTTCCAAGGTATAACTGCAGGAGCAGGCTTCTGGGTAGGAGCTGGTGTTTCTAGTACGTGGAGTTGGTTGGAAAGTAGGAGCACAACTGTACTAGATCTGCATCCATTTGGCATTGCTGTATAATAGAATAGTGGAATATTTTGCTCTGTTATTCTTATAACACAGCTTTTGTAAAGGAAAAGCAAGATAATCACCCAAAAAAAATCCCCTGGGTTGTTTTTGTTTAATGGCATAAAATTAAACAAAAAAAACCAAAAAATGAGCAGAAGCAGAACAGTTTGGTCTTTGCTGCTGAAATATGTGCAGACTTATGCACATGCACATGACTGTGCAGACACATAAAGGTACAGGTGAGTAAATGTCTTACCCTCCAGATATCTCTTGATCAAGCATTTGGGAGCCTCTTCATTCGTGTGTCAGGTGAACCTGACATCTGGTTGAGACACTGGGCATCTTCTCTCCATTTTAGGGTAAAGTAGCATGGAATTCCCCTTGTTTGTACTACTTTCCTTTTCCTTCCAATGCCTCCGTAGTGCTGAGGATCACGATTCCCATCCTGCACAATAAGGTGCATGTGAGAACACACAACACACAAGGTGATAAGTCTGTCCCAGGTTGTGCCAGTATTAACAGCAGGGACAAGGGACATGAATTGGACGTGAATTGTGGTCTCCTTCACTTCTGAAACTACCCTGGGGCAGAACCTCTCCCTGCTTCCAGCCCCTGGGGACTCTGGATAGTTCTCACTAAGTTAAAGCACCTGCCCATTTTAAATGAGATCCTTTCAGAGCCAGCCCAGCTATTGTTTACTTTCTCTGCTGTGACTTGGTGAACCCCCATTTCACTCTAGTTAGAAGACAGAACTGACTAGGGGTGGTTCTTGCCAGTTTTGCCGCTGCACCCATGCTGGTGGGGCTGAGGGAGCTTCAGCCTTGGCTCCATGGCCAAGGTTCACCATGGCCCCTTACCAGCTCGTGCAAGAAAGGCTGGGAATGCAGCAGAACTTAGGAGAGCTTGCCACAAATGTGCCCTTTCCTAACTATGACATTCACCTGGTTTTAAAATACCGTGATTCACAGCCTAATGAATGCAAAAATCCTGTCTTTTTGTGGTCATTTAATCCCTCTCTGGTTTTTTTGGTTTTGCCCTTTGTTCTTCTAGAGTATTTGAAGAAGAAGCCACTCAGGAGGGAAGTCTCTGAGGCCTACAAAAAACTGAAGAGCACCGTAGACAAATGCCTGTCCATGAGTGGCTACTCAGAAGTGAACCTTGGCAAACTCTTCACCATCAGTATAGGAAGATCTGTGGGACCGTCCAGTAATGAAAGACAGTGATTGATTAAAAATGGAGGGAGCCTAGTCCTTTGTTTATCAGTAATGATCTCTTCAGGAATACTCTATTTCAGTATGTACAATGATGTTTTAATAATCTTGTCTCTTCGGAGGAGGAAAAATGGAAGATGAAAACAGGATGTAAGATTCTCGTAGACACAAAGTATTCGAGGTGTTTTTATCTTCCTGTTTTTTCTTCACTGAGAAACCAGGGTTATTAAAATATGGAGTAGTTGATTTTTGCAATATATTTTGTTGGGTATTTAGACCTATGAGGGAAAAGGGGGTGGGGGAATTGCTGCTTTAATTGGATAATTCCCAGTGAGAGTTGCTGGAATGTAAGTGATCCTAGACTTTGCTCCAGGGTATTTACTAGAGGTGCTCTCAGGAAGAGAGGTTAGTAGAGGTCTCAGTGGGAGCACTAATGTTTTGCCTTTTCATGGTTTATCTTCTTCCTGATCATAAACATACCAATTAAAAACAATACTAAACCTAAATGCATTTAAATGTCCTATTACCTTCTGAACAGAGGTAGAGATGCTTTACTTTGAAATTCATTAAAGAACGACTGAAACCTGGAGGTGCTAAAAATAGGGACCATCTTTTTATTAGGAGTCTTTCCAAGCATCTTTAAGCATAGTATTTTGCCCTGTTGAAAATTTCTGTGTGGATGTACAGACGTGCACATGAACAAAACCCTTTTCACACATACAGAGGATATAAATGTGTTTCATTTCTTTCTATGAAAAGTATTTGAAAGTAAGCAATCGATAGGGAGAAATATTTTTGGGATGGCATTGTAACCAATAACAGGGGAATGGAAAGCAGCAAATCATAGTTACTGTTCTGTAATAATTACTGTGTTGGAGGTTTTACAGTTTTTACAAACAAATTGTATTTTTCATTTATGTCTAATAAAATGACAAGCAGATATGACAAGAGAATAAATTTGGGTACATGCTTTTGTACACAAAATATTGTTGTACTCATGTTCGCTGTTAAGTTTGCAATGTGATATATTAATGTAAGGTTATAAAAATTTGCTTTTAAACAGTATAAAATGTAAAGTTTTTTCACACTTGAAGGAAAAAAATAAAGTTTTCTAGTAAAAGAGAATTTGATTCTATGATCTGATGGTTGAATATAGTCCATGCTAGGTTGTATTGCTGCGGACTTTTCCTGGTCTTACAGAATTGCTTGTGTGTGTTTTTAGGATGAACAGCCATTAACAAAGGGAGCTTGAAGAAAAAGTAAGAGCATCAGCATGAACATGTTGGGCACTGTAAGGATACATGTGTCTGCTTGTGTTAAGAGTATTTTATGACATTCATTTGTCCTTAAAGTGGCATTTGGAAGAGGCTGTGTGTCAGTATGGGTAGTGTCAGTTTGAAGATGCCTGATACACAGTCAACTTCCTAGCAACTTTTGGAGCTAAATCCTTTCATTTCTGCTCACATGGGATCACTACGGTGAGAAATGGAACCTACTCCGTCTCTGGTGTCACGCACACGTTGTCCCACCCTGGTGAGCTATCGATCCTTCCCAATGTGTTTAGTTGGGTTGGTACTGTGAAACAGACTTTATTTGGAGTCTTCTCTTGGAAAGAAGGTGTTGCTGCCAAGATGACGTACTGAAGTTGCAGCACTTCAAAAGATCCTGGTTTCTTGTAGTTTTGCACTGGGATTTTTAGAATTTTTTGTGTCTGGCCCAATTAGGATTATGAAGATATTACTGATATTAACTGGATAGAATGCCTTGGGAAAGTGAAAAGTGTGACCTTCTCCTCCAAACATTAGGTATACAAATAAAATGGATAGATATGGCATAACCTGACCCTGTCGCACTTGTATGTATCTGTATAATTACAGCTGAAGAGCCTGTTAATTTGCAAGTTTAGGGATGTTTAGATTAAATGAGAGTGTTGTGGAATGACTGTGTAGGGTGCAGCAGCACAGAGTGGCCCTGCGAGGGGCTGTTCCCCCACACACACCGAGGTGGAGGAGCTGTGAGTGACACAGCCCCGGAGCCCCCGCCACCCTGGCCAGCCACAGTCCGGGGGGGCAGGGGATGGGAAATGAGGGCTTTTACCCCGAATGGAGGCTTTTTTTGATTCCTCTCAGCAAAGCTGGTCAGATCAGAGCAAAGCCTTGGCAAGGAGTAAACCGGATTTTTTTCCCCTCCCCTCTCCCTCTCTAATCACCTCTGGGCACCGTGCCTCTTCTTGGCCCCGCAGAAAGGCTGGGAAATGCAAAATCATCTTTGTAGCATTTAATATTAAACGGAGCTGGTAAATGCTGCACTGTAAATAATTTGGGAAAAGCTGAAGTTTGAAGATTTGGCGTTCTGAGGCTGGTCTGGCCTGAATTGCCTTCCCTTCCTTTCCCTCCTCGTATCCCCCTCCCCCACCCCGTGCTGTTAAAATTAAGGTTTGTGTTTATTTGTATTTATTTGCAGTTGGGGAAGAGGAGTGTTGATATATGGAGCCGGTGGCCAGGTTTCGCTGATGACATATGTGATATGAAAAACAATTCCCATCCGCAAACACGGTTGCTGCTGTGCCAAAATCCCTCTTTTCGCCGCCAAAGGCAGTTTTCTAAGGCCGAAGCGGAGCACATCTTCCCCTTCGAATCCATCCCCGTCTTCTGCAGAGCACCTTAAATGTGCCTTAATTGAATAGTTCTCCCGCACCCTCCTTATAGCAGTTTAATAGATTAACTCATCTGTGCCAGCTTCAAATTTCAGATTAAAATTCCTTCATCCCGAAGGCAGCATTATCAGGTTGTTGGAGGCTGTTTTCAAACCTTGGTTTTGAATAGCAGCGGCTCTGCATTAATTTAACCACTAAGCTAATAAGTAGGTTTCGTTTTGTTATGCTAAGCTTTATTGCTTTTCTTTTGATCAGAATGGTGTTGTTGAGCAAAGCAGCAGACAAGGCATTCTTTGATGAGGGAATTAGCGCTCTATTCTTCCTCTATTATTCATAGCACAGTGGAATATGTAAGTACCTGAGGGTGTCAAAGGAGAGCAGGCTCTATTGCAAAGTGTTCGCCTTGTTTCTCTCAATAGCTGACTATGAGATGATAAACCGCTTAATACACTGCACTAATTGGATGAGAGCAAAAAGAGATGGGAATTAAGGCACGGCGAAAGGAGAAAGTGCTACCAGCCTTCATTCACTCTTTCACCACTTTAACAGCACCAAAGGAGGCACAAGCTTTCTATAAGCAGACTAGGGGTTTTGTGCGGAGATAAAATGAACCTGTTAGTGGATTCAGGTAATACACTAATTATTGCACAGTATAAATACCACTACTGGTTTTATAACACGGAGGTAAACTTCTTTTGAGAAGGTTATAGGATTGCTTGGCAGCAGTATAGATCCTAATAAGGGACCAGAGTAATAACCCCCTGGATTAACAAAATTGCTGCTTGCAGAAGTATGATTCGGGCTTTTACGAAGATTTCAGCAGAATGAATAAAAATGACTGAATGACATTTCTTAATGCCTAATGGCTTGATAATGATTCCCTTTTCTTTAAGGCAAAAATGTATATTTCAGGCTGCACCGTTAATAACGTCCAGAGAACAAACCTTATTTTTTCCATATTTTTTTTTCCACGCCTATGGTGGGTTTTTAGAACTCAAAAATATGGTTGGGGGCGGGCGGGGTTGGGGGTGTGGGATGTGAAATGCCATGAGTGGAGGGGGGAGCTGCGGGGAAGGGTCTCAGCGGGCTCCCACGCGCGATGCTGGCTCCAGCGGCGCTTCCCGGCCGGTGCCTCCCGGAGCCGGGGTCGCCCCGCGGAGCCGCCCGCCGGGTCGGGCCGCCTCGGTGTGCCCATGGGCTCTTCTCCGGCCCCTGCCGAGATTAGAACAAATCACCCCTAGAAAGTCCCCCACACTCCAGTGCTCCGACGGCCCGTCCGGCCCCACGGCCGCTGCCCTCGAGGCCGGGGCTTGGTCCGGAGGGACCAGGAGTCACCACGGCCGGGGAAGGGCCGCGGGGAGGGCGGCCGGGGGGCTTCCCGCATTTCGGTCCCTGCTCCGTGGAAAAGGCAGACGGGAGAGCTGCGTCCAAAAAACAAATAAATAGAAAAGAAAAAAAAAAAAAAAGAAAAAGGAAAAAAACCCAAAACAAAACAAAACGAGGGAAAAAACACCCGGGGGGTGATAAAGGAGGAGGGAAGAAACGGAAGTTCACCTCGAGGAGAACGAAGGGGCAGGCGGAGAGAAATTTTTGTGACCCCAAAGGTGCAGGGGCGGCCAAGCGTTCCCCAAAATTCCTGGTTGGCTCCGCCGCTGCCCCGTCCCCGCCTGGCGAGTGCCGGGGGAGCGTGTGGCGGCTTCCCGCGGTGTGGGGCCGCCGGCACCAGAAGACGACCCCAGAGCAGCCCGCGGTGGGGAGCTGGGGGGACACGCCACGGTGCCCACGACAGAGCGGCGCGGGCAGGTACGGCCGCGGGTGCCCCACCCGACCTCGCGATCCGCAAATCCCCTCGCGAGCGGGGCTGCCGGCACCTCGCTTCCCCCCCACGCCCGAGCTCTGGCCGCCGCCCCAGCCGAGCGACCCGCGCCCACCCAGCCCCCGCGGGGCGGTCCCCGGCGCTGAGGTTGGCGGGGCTCAGCCCCGGCCGCCCCCGGCCCCGGGCGCCCGCAGCGCTGCGCAGGTGGCCCCGCAGCCCCCGCAAGGACAGGGCTTTTTGCTTTTTCTTTTGTTCCTTTTTTTTTGTCGTTGTTCCTTTTTTTGTTAAACATATATTTTTGTTTATTTTCTGAACGTGGCACTTCTCCACCGGATAGCAAGGAAAAGTGTTAACAATAACGACATTACACGAAAAAGTACTGTACCATCGCCTCTTGAGGGTTTCAGAAACCTCTACAGTTAATAAGTTAAATAAAGAGTTTGTACATAAATATTTGTCTAGGAACCCTATTATATCTACAGCACAGTAAGAATCTACAGAATGACAAACTTTTACAACACTACACTGAGTGCAATTGTTTTATAACATTTCAAATATACAAAGCTCTGTTCTTTTTTATAACAATGGTATGTACAGAATCAATAATCACAGTTTAGTGACTTAAACAGTCCATATTCTAGCAGTGTATTTCCCTTTGGTTTGATATAAAAACCTTGGTTGGTGTAGTGATAAAGAATATAACAAGAAAAAGATATACCCTTTCCCCTAAGTGCACTGGTTATCTTACAGCATCAAATTTACTTTCAGTCTGCACTGGCAGCATCCTTGGTTAGCATATGCAGCTCGTTGCAACATGTAAAATAGTTCTCCAGCGCTTCTAACAGATCAACTTAACATCCTAGGATGTTATTTTAAGAAGATGTGGGTAGCTTTCCCCCTTTCTTAGCTTCTCTATTGTTTTTTTCTCTTTCTTAATTACAATTCTATTTAATTTTCTTTTTTTTTTCTTGCCAGATAAACAGAAGGAAAAATATTTCGTGTACGAAACGCTAATATATAGTAACTTTTATTAGGGCTTTTTTTTTCTTTTCTCTTTTTTTTTTTTTTTTTTTAACTTTTCTTCATCCCCCGTAATGTTCACAGAGGAAACGGACACGTTGTACATTTAAGAAATGTACCAGCCAAGGAGTTCATTATTCAGGAGGTTTTAAGTGTCGTTTCACTCGTGTGAGGGCTGATGCGAGAGGCACTCGCTTTCTCCAAGTTCCTAACTTGAGAACCTACTACAGTCTCAGCTGCTGGTCCTCTTTCTTTTTAAAATCATTATTATTTTTCCCCCCGTTTGGTCTTGATTCATGCTGTCTGAGGTGACCTTTATTGATTCGCGTATTTACTCTCCTCTTTTCTCCCTCTCTCTTTTTTCTCTCCCCCCTAAAAAAAAACCTAACCCGCACCCCGCGGACGGCAGCCGTGCCTTAGCACACCTCTTTCCCCGTGCTGTTCCCGGGGAGGATGTTGAGCTGGGTGAGCTGGGCGGCGTGTTCCTTGGCCTTCAGCCGCAGGGCGGCGATGCTGGATGCCCGCCGGTCGGCGGCGGCGCTGGCAGGGTCCCCCAGCCCCGCCGAGCCCA
>VXBT01000736.1:300864-349224 GCA_013400235.1 Oriolus oriolus
CGTGGGCGGCGCCGGGGGATCCGCGCCGTGTTTTCCCCCGGGCAGCTCCCGCCCGCCAGCCCGGCGCGGAGCTGCGCAGGGCCGCGCGCTGGCCGCGCTCGCCGCCCGTGTTTGAAATGCCGGGTCCGCGCTCGGCGCTTTCTGTGACACCACCGGGGCAGCGCCTGCAGCGACGACGGCGCGGCGGGGCCTGACCCAGCGGAGTGCGGGAGCCGGGAAGAGCTTTCCCCGGGCAGGGCAGGGCGCGCAGACCGCTGCGGTCCGGTCCGGCAGCCCCTTCCCTACCCTGACAGCCTCCGCCTGTCTCCCTACACACATCTCCCCTCCGCCGGCGCTTTCCACGCCGCTTCGGGGCCGGAAGACCTCTGACGGTTTTTTATGCTCCCTCCTTTCCCTTCCCTGTTGGGCGGTACCAGGTCCAGGCTCCCTGTCTGGTCAGTTTGGGCGCAATTTTGATGGGCACGGTACAGCTGCCTGTCCCCCGCTCACATGTGCGCTCCTGATCCTGGATTCTCGCAAGCACAAGCACGTCGGAGAAACTGCTCTCGGTCACCACAAATAACCCGTCCGCTCGCTCGGGTGATGGTCAGCCCCGAGCACTGAAGCGGAGACAGCCCCATTTTCCCTGCTCGTGCCACAGCTCCCGTGCGGAACTGACGTCTGCTAATTAACCAGAGAGAATTAAAAGAAAAGATAAGCAAGTGCGTGCGTGTATCCGTGCTGGCGTGGGCAGAAAGCCGCTCTGGCTGCGTCCACGCCCGTGTGCGCACACGCACGCATTTCCAAGCTCTAAAGGTGCGTGTCCGTCCATACCGCGCGGGGACAAATGTTACATCCAGAGCCGTCCCCTCCCTGGGAACGGGGTCCCGCAGGGCTCCTGCCCCTCATTCATCCCTCCTCGTTTCCCCCCGATCCGCAGGCCGGGGCGATGCCAACGGGAAGCGCCCCGACGTGCGCGGCCGGCGGGCCCCGCGATGCACAGCGGGGCGGCCCCAGCCCCGGCCCGGCTTTGCAGGGTGCTCCTGGGCCGCGTACGCAACGCCGTCGGTGCTCAGCTCTAAGGAGCTTTTGCCATCCCCGGAACGAGTGGCAGTTCATTAACCCAATGACTAAAAAAGATCCACCCCAAATCCCAAACCAAGCAACAAACAAAGAAACAAGACAGGAAGACCTAGGGGTGCCCTTGGCGAAGCTCGGCGAGCAGAGGGGCTGCTGCCTCTTGCTCTCGCCCTGGCCGTGCCGGGCGGCTCCACTGGGGCTTCCCCACCGGGCTTCCCTGCCGGGGCTTGCCCGGGAGAAGCCGTGCGGAGCCACGGGTACGACCGGGCGGGGAGCGGCGCTCCGGCAGCCGGGGAGGCCGCCCCGCACCTGCCTTCGCTTCGCTGCCGTGCCAGGCGCCGGCCAAGCCGGTGCGGGCGAGCCGCGACACTACGAGTGGCAGAGCAGGGATGGGTAGAGCTGCCGCGCTGCCTGCCCGAGATGGGGGGACCCGAACCCGCCGGGGCACAGGCGACAGCCAGAGGGCATGGGGGACCTTCGGCGCGGCATCTGCGAGGGCTCCAGCAGCGCCGAGACCCTCCGGCGGCTGCCGGCGGTGCGAGCCGGGGCTGCGGCGGGCGGGAGCTAGAGGCTGGCGGGGACGGGCGGCGCGCAGGGAGCCCTGCTGCGGCCTTCCAGCCGTCTACAACTTGTTTTCACTCCTTTCTCGCCCCGGTCCCTCGCCCCTCTGTGCCCGGGTCTGGCCAGGGTCCTTCCCTGCCCTGCTTTCCGGCGCCCCGGCAGGCCCTGCCGGGGGGAGCGCGGCCCCGGCCGGCCTGGGGCGCGGGGCGGGCCCGCAGTACTCCCGTTCTCAGGAAAAAATGCTTTGCGATGCGAGCTCGCCTCTGCCAAGTCACTTTGTTGTTTTATTTATTTTTTTAAACAAACTTTTAGTCATTTATGGTCTCTCCCTCGCCTTCTTTTCTTCCCTTCCCCCTGCAACCTGCTAATTTAACACTGGAGCGCGTTATTGCAGTGTTACAGGGAGAGAACGAGAGAGAGAAAACAACAATACTGCAATGATCCAAATGATACAGTAGAATTATAGCAATTATAGTTCTGCTCGGAGAAGAAAACCTTGCTGAGCTCAGCCAAACAAACTGATACCTTGTACGGATAACGAGCCCGGGGACTGACAGCCGGTGCTGAGAGTGGCAGGAGGGCACAAACGGAAATGTTTGCCTCTTTTCAGTCCAGCCAGCCTACATTAACACCCTCGACTGCCGCTGCCAGAACAATATCCGCTCCGGCTCCGCGCACCCGGGGCTTCTGCGATGAGTTTCTCCCCAGGGACCGGCCTCCGCACCTACCCGCGCCCGGCTCCGCTCGGGCCCCGCCGGGAAGGAGCGGCCGGAGCGCTGACGGTGCCGGGACCGGTGCTGCTGGCCACCCCCCCCTCTCTGCAAACCACCCTTTTCCACTGCAGGGGCGAGGGCGGAGCGCCCCGATGCGCACTTCCCTGGGACCCTCCGGCTCTGCCCGGGGTGCCCGTCGCCGTCTCCCCTCCGAGCGGGCGGCCGCGGCGGGGGCGACGCCTGCCCCGCTTCGCTTCGCTTCGAAGCGCGGGACAGAGCCGCAGCTCTCGGCGCTGCTCCGCCTGGCCGCGCAGCGGGACAGAGCGACCGCGGCTGCCGCGGGACCACCGCCCGACGGCTGCCCGTGGCGGCTGCAGCACCAGCACACACCCTTCTCCCGGACCTGCCCAGGTGGCCCGGGGACGGTGTTTGCAATGGGCTTTGAGCTTGTTACTGTTTTTCCCTGTTCATCTTCCTTTCGCATTACACAGAGCCCTGTCGTTCGGACCGCTCCCCCCTCCGAAACCATGCTTGAGAGGAGACTTGGCTACAAAATGGCAGTTCGCTGTCAGGCTTGGGGAAAGGTGTCTGATCTTAGGGCGGAGACAGGGCTAGGCTCTGTTTCAGACGTTGCGGTTGGAAATGTGCAGGATCGGTTCAAGACTAGGCGAGAGAGATTGTGTTCACCTCGCAGGGAACTGCGTCTGCCTCGGCTGGAGAAGATCTGCCCTCACTGCGGCGGCCACCGGCGACACAAGTTTGTCACCCACCGACTGAGCACACGGCAGATTTTAGTCCGTGAGCAGTTTGTACCCATCCCGTCCCCGGCGCATCCCGCAAACCTCGTTACAGCTGCTGAAGTCGGGAACCCCTCCGGTGGGTTCCCGCTCCCTGACAGCCCTGCGCATGGGTGGAGCCGCAGCGGCGGACGCAGCCCATCCACAGGCTTTTACACAAGCTGGTTCTTGTTTATTTTTTACTCTCTTTGCAATGGAGAAGAAAACGATAACAACTACTTAAAACCCTGATTTATCACTATCTACTGTAGGTATCACTATTTGATTTATCACTGTCTACTTTATGAGGGAAAAAAAGGCTTGTGTAGCATCTGTCTGTAGGGAGGTATAGAAACTGCCTGCCCTCTCAGCTTTTCGCTGTAATTTCCTCCCCGTTCCTCGACGTGCTTGTCGCTCTGGCCCCATTCTCCCCCGGCTCTGTGCTGTGGGAGCCACAGCTCCTGGGTAACCCAGGGTCAGCTGCAGAGAACGTCAGAGTTTGAAGCGCCCCACACCCGAGCGGGCAGGAGAGTGAAGCATGGGAGATCATTGGTCTTCAAGAGATGTGATTTAGTCGCATTCCTCCCTCCAACACAGCCCCCTCTCTCCCCGCCGCCAAGTGTTCAGGACTATGGTCCTGTGAACAAAAGCAGTACAGCTGGGCATTAGGGAAGGCTGGATGCCTTGGTAGCAGGCAGTGGAGAAATGTCTGATGCCGTTTAGATGTGATGCACTGGCACATGATTTCCCCCTGTGAGCCTCAAGGCATTTTATCTCAATCCATATTCAAGATACATTTTTCAGCTTTATGAAGAGTACTGTTCTGAAACCTGTTCTGGGCACAGCCTTGACTTTGCACAGTTCAGCCGTGAGCTGTGGAGATGGGTGGAGATGGGTGGTTGCCCTTGATGACAACCACCAGAACTATCCAATTCATCCACAAGAGTCTTGTAAAACACTTTAAAAAATTGGCTAATACCCTACAGACAGTCATGGGGGATCACAGAACAGCTGCATATCCCCTTTTACATCCCCTAACCCCTATAGATCAGACAGCTGGGGGAGAACCAGCATCTCTTTGTGTCCCCTGGGGCTTTGACAAGTCACTGGTCACTTGAATACAGGGTTCAATGGCTTAACAACCTTCCCATTTCAGGTAAGATAACTTTATCCCATCACTGCAGACTGACAGTTTAGACATTGGGTAATCCCTACGCAGCAGCAATCACTAGGGCACTGCACCAAAATCTCTCTGCGGAATGATGTTGGACTTCAGCACATTTGAATTCACATCCAAGAGAAAAACTCATTTTGCAAGCATTGCTTTTTTTGGACTCACATCATCATTTTTGCCAGTTTTCAGCCTATTCCCCTGGACGTGAGGCTGCAGCACCTGCCCATGGGGTGAGCTGGGAGAGCCCTGTGCACCAGGTGTCAGTGCAGGTCACAGTGAGCTGGACTGTCTGGCGACTTGCAGTGCCGCTCTTTTCCGCCTGTAAAAGCAGCCCCAGCTTTTGTTGCTCACTTGGATTTCAGTTCAAGCTCAGGGAGTAATTTCAGTAATAATTGGCATCTGGACAGAGGTTTGACATCAGTAGTGGTGGTGACTCCAGAATAATTATTCATAAGCTTCAGATTTAGCCCATGTCTATGTGTAGGCAAAATCTGGGCCACATTCCATAGACGTAATTTTAAAAAAGTATTTTCTCAATTCTTTTTTATTCAGTTGTCTTTAGTTTTTAATTCCTTAGTTTGCTTTTCTGTTTACATGGGTTTCACTACAGACAGAGGACAGCAGTTGATTTAGGTGAATGTGTCTCATCTTTATTTTCTGCTGTTTTCCCGTATCTGGTAACTCGAAACTTCTCCTCTTGTCCATGCTCCAGAAGCATTCCCAGCTCATTTTTGGGTTGACCCTTTTTTTCATGTTCACGAGACAGAACAGGTCTGCAGTGATGTCTCTGAGAAACGCTGTCACCAACCATAATTCTGTTAGATTTAGTTACTGCATTTAACTTACTTATGCCTTGAGCCTTGTCACCAAAGCAGTACACCTGGAAATCATTTGAAGAAACAGAGCTGGGCACACAGCTTGGTGGTACAACCCCTCCACAGCCTGCTCTCCCTCCTGGAGACCACGTGCCTTCCTCTTGCTTGTGCCTCAGGTTTGCCTTTGGGGGCAGAGGTGTGCTGGCATGCCATCTTTGCCAGGTAGCTGACCTTCATTGGTACACCACAGCTCTCTTTTTGGTTTGGCTTTTTGTTCCTAAGTGCTTGGCTTCATGAAATCCTCTCAGGGCCGGCAGTTTGCTGGTTGAGACTGGGATGCCATCAATACTGTCTCTCTCTATTTTGCCAGCTTCCCTTCCCATCCCATCCCATCCCATCCCATCCCATCCCATTGTCATCTTCGGTCCTTAGAGCTGCTCAAAGGCCTTTTCTAGTCTTTTAGATTTACCCAGGAGCCTCCTGCCTTTCACATTTTTTCCTCTCGCTACTGTTTCCATTTAAGTCCTTTTCCCAGGATCTCAGCCTTCCCACACCTCCACAGGCTCTGGCTGTCCCTGCTGACTGCGGTGATGTTTCTGCAAGGAAGTGGATTTCCTAGCTCTGTGTGGATTCAAATCAAGACCACTCCTTTTCTGGAAGACATACTTTGACCTAATGTAAATGTTTTGTCTAAACATAAGAAGAACTGGGTGGAGCTGTGTGTCCTACAGCCCCTATGACTGCGTCTTCCAAGAGGTTGAGTGATGGAGTGAAATAGGGATCTTCTGACCCTAAAAAACCCATGGATAAAGTCCCAAGTAGCTTTCTCACAGTAAGCCTTAGAAACTCAGTGAAATTATAAATGCATTAAGGTGCAGTGGTCTAAAAAATTAAAAAGATGATCATAGGCTTATTTAATGTTATACCTTCTGTGTTATTTTCTTTTGTATGTGCTGACTAGAACTGAGCAAAGGCTTCATAACAAATAATTTATTTGTCAAACGTATTATCTTCTCCCGCTCGTGTAATATCCATGAGCAAGAGCATTGTTTTCTCAAACGTATTTATTTAAAATGTTCCAGTGGTTCCTTTAAATGAATAACAGAAGGGCTTGCCTGCAAATGGTTCCCGTTGTTTAGCTGTACATGGGCAAATAAACCTCCTGGTATCGACTGCTTCGCCCGCCTGTTGCGCCAGCAACACCCCGGTTGTGCAAATAGGGTGTGAGCGCCTGTGTGTGTGAATGCAACAGCTGGGCTGCCCCAGCTCCCCCGTGGGCAACCCTCAGCCCGGGCTTTTCGCAGGCACTCGGACCACTGAAATGCGATCGCTCAACTCACTGCAGAGGGGGTGTGAACGCGGCTGAAAAGCAAAGCTATTAAAAATTCAAATGAGCGTTCGATGAGCAAAGGACAATGTTGCACCCTCTTTGAGTATCTCCGGTGTGACCTTCATGCGGTGCTGTGTTCTATTTCAGTAAACGCAGCCGCGCAGGGGCAGAGCAGGAATCAGAACGATCCGGGGAAGGGCATGAGCTGGAGCTGGTCTGGCATTTCATTGCTCAGGAGATGTTATCCATAAGATCAGGGTGTTTTAATCCAGAAGCACGGCTGAAGTGAAATAGAATAATAGAGGGAAGAGAGAGCAAATTGTCTGTGAAGCTTGGTTGGACCATTCCACTCAACAAATCTAACTTTAAAACAATATTTATTGTTACTATTTTCTACATCTGTGGGCACCATTGCATCTGGCTGTCATCTAGGGGCACCACTATCTCATAAAGATTGAAAAAAAATGTTTTTGGTTAAGAAAAACTTGCATTTCACAGAAAGGAATGGGCATTTTTCCTGCGAACAGGCTGATGCTCATGGACGCATGGAGAAAATTCCTCAATGGCTGTCTGTCAGTGCTTATCATAGTTTTTTTTGGTGTTGGCCCCTTTATATGGAGCATCTCTGCTGTAAATCAAGGCTGAATGCTGCTCAGATAGCTAAAGGATCTATTCTGATACAGCATCCGTGTTTATCTGTTTAATATTCTGCATCTCCTTTAATGCAAGATTCAGAGCACTCTGTTGTGCTCTGTAGGAAGGGGCTGTGCTATGGATACAAACTGTGTTGTGTGAGTGCTGAGGTGTGAATGAACCTGCTGCCTCCCGGGTTTACACAACTGAGAGCAACACGGAGCAGAGACCTCCCAAACTGCACTGAGGACAATCCACCGATAACACAGCAAAGCCTGTAGAGGTGAACGGATGGAAGAGTTTCTCCCAAGGTATCCAAATCAGGAACAGATTAGGTTTGTAAAGGAAATTTAAATGGGAAGACAAAAATGAAGAAAAGCTGATGTTCTGAAAAATAATTAAGGATGGAGATTCTTAAAAGTGTCTGTGCTAACACTAGTCATGTTCCCAAAGAATATGGATAGCTGGTGCCTTGGGTGTGCATGACATTATAGAAAAGTATCAACTGTCTGGGAGGGAGCAGACTTCTTCCTTCCAAATTCAAAGGGGTTTTTTCTTAATGGAAAAAAATTTAATTTGCCTGTAAATTGGCTCAGCAATTCCAACCGCTGCAACCTGTTGGACTGCTGATTTGAAGTTTTCAATTCAAAAATAAAATAAAATAAAGGAGTATATGTTTTAAGATTTCCCCTTCATATATAATTCTTAGAAACTTCTATAGACAGGTATTTCCATTCATATGCACAGATTATAAATCTTGAAATCACTGGGTGTAAGTTATTATTTGGAATCAATGCACTTTCTTGTTTTTTTAGCTTTTTATCAAACCTTGAAAAAGACTTGTCACTTACAAAACTCACCTATTATTTCCATTCTTGAAGCCTAAAAAAAATATTATGGAGCCACAGAAAACTAATTTTAAACAAAAGACATTGGATTTAACTAAATTATTGTTCATGTTTTGTAACCCTAACTCATAACCTTTCATTTCTCCAGTCAGTGGGGTTTTCTCATGAGTGAAAGCATATTTGTACGATGGCCTTTGCGTTAAAAACCCAGGCAACTGACAAAGACTTTGGCTGGGCTCTCAGGTGAGTCAAGGGCTACTTGAGAAGCCTGGTTGCTTCCTTCAGCAGAGGATGTGCTATCATCTGTTTTCTATAGCAGTGCTGGGGAAAGTCTCAGTTTTCTTCCCTTTGAACAAGAGCTAGAAGGGATGGTTTGGCTTCATTCTGTTTCAGGTTTTTTGTTTGTGTTCTAATATTATCAAAATGTCTGAGGGGCTCTGGACGTCCATGGGGTTTCTAAAACTGAACATGGCTTCTGATTTTTAAAACTTTCTGTGCCAGAGGTTTTCTGTGGACCCATCACTCAGAAGAAGAGCAGCACACATCCTCCTTCTTTGAATGCAAAGGCGAGAATAAATGGGCCATTATTTACACTTACTTTAATTCCTTATCCCATAAAAGGCCTCAATTTTTAATTTTTTTTGGGGGGGGGAACAAGGCTATAAAAATTCAGTGGATAAAGGAGTCTTCAAGACCTTCAAAACAGGTGGATTCTGACCCGCAGGATAGCAGACAGAAAACTTTGTTGGTTTTTTTCGTACAGTACACAGCAGGAAGACAGGCTGGTGATCAGGCAGGGAGCAGAACCAGACAGAAGGCATTTTCCATGCTTTTCCCCATTGTTCCAAAAGAAAACAAAAGGAACAGGTGTCCAGGGAGAACCATGAAGTGCTATGAAGAGGAAGAAGAATATGAATAAAACAGTAGGGACTTAGGGACTTTCTCATTTATAGGCTGACAACTGCAGTCTGGGTCCAAAGGTAACCTAATGGAATTGTGTGTAAGGATTATCACTTAGAGAAGTGAGGCCAGATCAAACCCAGTGTGACCCAATGGAAACAAAGCTATGATTAGGCAGGAAAAAGCAAATCAGGTATTCACGTTCTGGTTGAAAAAAAAAATCCATTTTCTGTCACTGTGAGCTCTTTGACTAATCTAAACACTATGCAAAACTCAATATGCTTCATAACCCGGGATATCTTTAGGAATGCCTAAATGATGTAGGATGCCAGCTCTTGTTTTCATCAGTGCTTTTAGGAAACCAAATCCATGTGGGTATCAGTAGAGTTTGGTGGCTGTCACTTGGGACACAGAATGGACTTTGCTGTATCTTCTGGGCATGTTTATTCTGTTTATTTAAGAATAAACTGGGGTTGATTTAGAAGGTCCAGGAACATGTCTCCAGAGACTTGTCCTTAGCCATCCATTCTCTCTTGGGTCTCCTTGGAAGAAAAACATATTGGATTCCTTCCAAAACATCAGTATCTTTATAGGAGAGCTCAAATACAGTAAATATCATCATAAATACCAACTATACTTATGGCAAAAAGCTGATCTCTCAAAGTTTCTATTTAGATTTTGAGGTTCTCACGTATTTCATATCCCGACCTGGTTTTCAGACCAACAAATTCACAGTTAGAGACCCTCAGCTGCACCTCAAGGCCCTTATTCTTTCACAGCTTCCCAGTGAAATCCTTGGGCTCCTGATGGGGGAAGGACTCTGGGCTCTGCCCCTGTGGCATCAACCAGCATTGAGTTGGAAGTCAGTGGCTTCGAGCTGCACAGGTGAAGAAAAAGTCCCAGCAGTTCCCACAGCCCTTTGCAAAATCACTGGATGGAAATTATTCTGAAAAAAAGGTGTGTTGCCCACACTTGGTAACCTTGCCATATGCTCACTGCATATGCAAGGAATCATCTGGATGGCTTCTGGCTCAGGTTAAAAATTGCTTCATGTGGCTCATATGTGTTAAGCAGGTTAGTTGCATGTAGACATGGAGACCTTGGTCAAAGACTGCACAAGAAAGAATTTATCCCAGAGAAGTCAAGGTTGATGACAACTGTAGCAGCTCTTCCTGAAGAGCCAGCTGGTCCATGGAGTATCAAAACATGCTGACAACAAATCTCCAAAAGCAGCATTTCTGTTCGAAGGCGGCGCATTGCACCAGAAGGGCACAAAATGCAGCAGAGATGACATCCTCTCCTCACATCATGTCACCACTGCACATCAGCACAGCCCCGTGTCACAGCTCGGAGGGAGCTCCAGGGTGGCGTTCAATTTAAGCTTCACATCTATTGGCTTTCTTCTCAGCCCCTTGTGAGCATAATTTGCTTCAGATACCAGATCTACTAATGATTTTTTTTCCCTCCCCCTTGCTCACACTTTAATTGCAGGGTATATGTAATACCCTTAGGAATAGCTATTGCCACCTGTATTATTATTTATGCTGTGAAAACGAAGCTTGTGGCAATATATTTATTAACACGGTGCCCTGGAATCACATGAGTTAACAGCTTAATCCTGTGATTGTAAACACTTTTCTCAACATGTTCAAGCACCATCCATGTTTTTTAACTTAGCACTGGGAAACTGTGAGCATGAGCAAGTCATAATTTTTTGAGAAAATCTACGCTTTACCAAAAGAAAAAAAATGAATCTCATAACAAAAAAGTGATTTATCCATCTAATAGTGCCTGCCTTACTAAGCAATAATGCCTTTTGCAAAAGAAAGAGTTAAACAAAACATTTATGCAGTATAAACTTTGCTCCTTAGCATTAAAATGCACTTTATTCATACTGTAGATTTCTCTTCCAGCCACGGCTATTGTTTGTCACTAACAGCTAGCTTTTGTGAAGTTAATAAATGTGCATAATAAGGACATAAAGGTATGGAGAAGTAATACTGTAATCCTTTTGTTTGGATAATCAGTCTAATGTATGCAAATTAAACCTTATTAGTACTAGGGTTTTGTGTCTGCTTATCAAAATGTGCCATTTTCATGAAAATTGGAAGTCCATTATATAAAGTTATTATTAACAATCATTTAGGAATTATATACGGTATGCAAATTAAAGTTGATTACGACTAATTAAGGGCTTTCTTTGTTATTTGACCTTGTCTGCTTTTTATGTAAATATGTTTCTTTTGGTCTGGCATATTTTTAGACACAGAAAAGTATATTAAGACAAGTTACATTATGTATTTTTAATATATTTTTGTATTGCATAGAAACCTCCTTGCTATTGTTTAAGAGCCTGGTTTCACTCTGGGCTGTTCTGAGTGACGATATGTAGACAGGTGTGCCTTGCAGTTTTAGGATGGCTCTGTGAGATGGACCAGGACTGGAATTGTAGGAACTCACTCCCAAGACCCTCAATGGTTTAAGGAAAAATGGAAAAAAAAAAAAAATCCCCTGTGAAATATAAACAGCCTTCATGCCAGAGTAGCCTTTGTTCCAGCAGTTATCGAACTGGATAAGCCTTAGTTTAGTCTCTCCAGACACAGTGAAGTAATAAATGATTGGTCCCTACTTGCAAGGTACATTGCAGAACTTAATCGCTTGCTCGCTTCCCCATGACCACTGATCTCAGGATAAAAGACTTTTAACACAGCCAACACAGCGAGCTGAGCAACAGCAGCCTGCAGGAACATTTGTGTACCTGTCAAAATCCAAGAAGGTGCAAGAATAAGTGAAATGAAAAAAATCTCCTGAAGAAAACTTGGGTGAGTTGAATAGTATTTCCATTAAAAACAACAGCAGCATGTAATGCAATTTTGATGTGTTTTCTACCTAGACAAGAAACCTGCCATGCAAGCCAGTCACCAGGGTGAAGACGGAGATGGCATATTTTGTGGTGTGTCAGAAAGAGATGTATAATCAATACCTTCACACCTTCCAGTGTGAGTAAAACACGCAAGAGCAAGAAAGCCTAGGAAAGAAAATAGATATAAGGGGTGTAAGGTAGGAATATCTTAGAAATATGTATAAAACTTGTCATCACATATTCTTTGAGTCTAAAACATTGGGATCTGAGGAAAGATACAGCATAAATCTCCTCCTTGGTACAAAAGCGTGGGCACAAGGGGACATTGATGCTGGAAAAAAACCCTCTGCACAGGCAAGGTTACATATTTAAGCACAAAAACGGGGATATCCTTCTAAACCCAGGTTTTATTCTTTCCTTTCCACATCCTTGGTATCTTGCATTTCATCTCAGGTAGTCATGGAGCCTCCTACTCTGTACATTTGGGGCTCACAGGATCTGTGCCCTCTTGCCTGTGGGAAGGTGTCCCACCACCGCATCTCCACAGATAGCGCTGGTGCCTGGCTGAGCACAAGCTGGCCTCCTGAGAGCTTGAAGACAGGGGAGTGTGAGTGTTCACATCCAGCTGGGAAAGGCCAGCGTGCTGGGGTCAGACTGGGAGATGGAGTACACATTGCGTCATGGAAAGGGATGGTGAGGGTCGGTCTGCTCTCTCTCCTTTCTCTTTGGAGATGTTCATGGCACAGAAAATGCTAACTTTTCATTGCTGAAGGCCAATATAGAAATCTCTTACTTTGCCCCTTGAAAAAGCAGAGCCTCCTGGCTAGATGTCCAAAGCCCTGGGAACCCAGTCAGCTTCAAAGGCCAGGTCTTGAATATGTGCTGCAAACAGCTGGATGGGAAGTTACAAACTGCCGATTTCTGGCATGACTTATTCAGCAACTCCTTGAGAAGATATCTGAACAATTGGAGAAGTTGGTGATTTGTTCGCTCACAGTGGGACCATGAGGTGCAATTCAGCCAGTGACTTATTACAGTGAATTGTCTAGGGCTGGAGTGGGGACATTTTGCTCAATGTTCTGCTGCTGGCAGGAGCTAAAAAATGGAAAATCAGAACAGGCAAAGCCCGCCTCTGCTGTATGGGGCAATGTCCGACCTCAGTCACCCTCCCTTGCACTTGGCAAAGTCATGCTGGAGTCAGGAATGGAGTAGCTGTAGAAGCAGCAAAGTGCGACCTGGGACAGGGTGCCAGCCCATTCCCCTGGGAGGGAGCTGACTGAGGGTCCAGTAATGCTCCTGCTTAATGGGTGGCACCAGGTAGATGCGGCAAAAAGGATGTTTTTATTGCCAACAGTGAAGAAAAAATTCTAACATAATTTGTCCTCTTCCACCTAATAAACAGTGAGTGTTTTCACCTCAGTGTTGGGAACTCAAGGCTCTCAAAATAGGTGGAAAGCAAAGCTAAGAAGGGGTCTTGAATCATTTTCTCTAACAGAATAAGGATGAAACCCTGATGCCATCAAAGGTAATAATTCAGGATTTCCCTCAGGGAGGTGAAAGTCATTGTCGTGTTTTTAAAATAGTTGCAATTTTCTGTCTCTAAATAGCACAGACTACAAAATGTATTGCAAGGGGAATATAAAAATAGTCAAAGTCTTCAAATCTTTTAATTCAATGAGAATGTAATATGCAATTAAAATTAATTATCTCATAATCGAACTGTAGACACTGATTATTGCATCATTTTCGTAAGAGACATGCATCTTAACTCGCATAATTTCTTGTATCATTGTGGAATTGGCTCAGGAAAGAATCTGGGCCCAAATGTTTTCATGCCTTAGCGCTCAGAGTGGATCGGTTGTGGCTGGCTGTGCCTTCTTTGCCACAGAGTACTTCGAGCACCTCTGCATGGCAGAGCCCGCACCCTTGCCCTGGGTGTGCAATTGACTAACTCCTCCCCAGCACCTCCCAGTTACTCCTGCTGCCCCATTTTTTTCACTCCCATTTGCCATCACAGAATCACAGAGTCATTTAGGTTGGGAAAGACCCTTAAGATCATCGAGTCCGACCATTGAGCTAACACTGCCAGGTCCACCACTAACCCCCATCCTCATCACCACACCTACGGGTCTTTTAAATACCTCCAGGGATGGTGACTCAACCACTTCCCTGGGCAGCGTGTCTCGGTGCTTCACAACCCTTTCCATGAAGATGTTTTTCCTAATGCCCAATCTAAACCTCCCCCTGGTGCAACTTTTGGTTATTTCATCTTGTCACTTGTTACTTGGGGGAAGAGACCGACCCCCACCTCACCATAGCCTCCTTTCAGGGAATTGTAGACAGCAGTAAGGTCATCCCTGAGCCTCCTTTTCTCCAGACTAAACATCCCCAGTCCCCTCAGCTGCTCCTCATCGAACTTGAGCTCCAGACCCTTAACCAGCTCCGTTGCCCTTCTCTGGACACACTCCAGCCCTTCAATATTCTTCTTGTAGGGAGGGGCCCAAAAGTGAGCACAGGATTTGAGGCGCAGCTTCACCTGTGCTGAGTACAGGGGTAAAATCACTGCCATCTTCTCTCCAGCTCCCATTGCTCCCCGTAAGTGTCCCCAGGCTACTTATCCCAGCCTGGTGAGATTTGAGGAATGACATTGACTTTTCTTGGCTCATTTTAGTTCTGCCTTCTATACATCATCTCTTGTTCTTCCGACACAAGGTCCTAAAGCAAGAGACATTCCTGTTTTCTGCCTTGAATGTAAGGTGGTACCTACATGTATGTATTTGGTGTCATAATTTAATAGTGCTAAATGTTGAGCAGGGCTTGGTTCTACTGCTGGCTATCAGTATGGACTTGTGAGACTCTGAGAGGTTCAGGGCATTGAGGCGGATCTGGCTGTACCTTCACCTGGTGGTGAATTCTCTAAATAGGAGCAGCAAAAGAATTTTAAACTCCAGACTCCATTATGATATTCAAGTATAGTAAGTAATGTAAAGAAATAGAGAAACATAAAATGAATGGGAAAAACAGAGATTAAAAAAAAGAGAGATAAAATAGATTTGTAAACCAACCTCCAATTTTTCACAATATCCCTGTAAGTGAGACCTTGCTTTCAGGCCTAGTTTCAACCACCTCAGTGGTTTCATGGGTTGCAGAAACCTTTTCAGAGGTCCCTTAGGGCTCTGATTCCCATGACATTTTTCTTTCTCCTGCTGGGTCCTGACGACTATTCATATATTTTTTGTAAGATCTTTGAAAGAACCATTATAATGCCTTTAAACAGATCCCCATCAGCCCCTGGGGAGATGATAAAAGAGTTCGGGAGTGCCTTTTCCTGGTTATGGCCTGCTAAAACACTGCCTTCACAACCCTGATTTTCATTCTGAACTGTTTGTCCTGTTCATGTGCCATGCAAATTCCCTAGGGTTATTTTTTTTTTGTAGGGTTGAGAAGCATGGTTCCCATCTCCTTCTGGACATTCCTGTCCCTCTTGCTGGAATTTCCTCCAGTGTCCTTGGACAGATACTCTTTAGCAGATTCCTTCATTTTCTCAGCTCCTTAAATTTTAATTTCCTTTTAAAATAATTAATTTGTGATTTAGAATAAAAATAATGTTTAGAGTCTCAGGATGGCATTTGACTAAGCCAAGCCTCTTTGGTCACAAGTAAGTAGCTTCTAGTTGTTGTCAGCAAAGACTGATTTCTATAAACACTGCATATGTAACCTGTAGGTAAGACGCCCTTATCTGTTTGGATGTAGAGTACAAAAAGTTCCCTTTTTGCTAGTAAGTCATGATGTGGTCTCTGATTTTGATGGTATAATTTTAATAGCTCTGATTTAATTTCCATAAAGGTACCAAGAAACAGCTGAAGTTTGCTCTTAACACACTGATACAGTAAGGTGGAAAATGTGACTTCTCCAGTTTCTCCAACTCTGTTAGCCCAGTATGGCTGTCAGCCTGCAAGGCTGCTTATTCACCATATCCAAACATCCTTCTTTTCCCCCCCTCTCTTACAGAACATGTCTACTGAAAATGTCCTTTTATTTTCTTGGCCTCTATATCTTGTTCTGTGCATTTTAAAAAAATTACATTCACTTGCTGGGTTTCCTTTGGCCTCTGTTTACCACTGGGAGTTGTGTGGACAAGTGCTCTGCCTTTCCCCTACTATGGGATAGCAGGAGCCTCTTCCTTCCCATCGCTGCAGGGCTTGTGTGCCTCTCTTCTGTGTGTGGGCTCTACATTTGCCATTCACTGCAGCACTGGATCAACATCTGGGGAAGCCTTGCTAGGTGCAGCAGGAATCTTTTAATAATGACATATCAAGGAAAAAAAAGGCAGAGAAGTGGATTTGCACATTGTTCATCCTGATAAATATAACTATGAAATTGCTTTATAACTTTGGACACAGTTGGAGTTTTATAATAGGTTGTCAGTGAAGTAGCACCTGTGATCCTAATGCCTGCATCTATTTTCCTGATTTCAGCTATAAATTCCGTTTTACAATGCTAGTGGGGATAGCTCTGGGTCTGCAGTAGGGGATGAGGGTTTAATTCCTTCTGCCTTTTTCCCTTCCACCACAGCCTTAGGTTTCTTCAGGCCACCTGAGTTGCACAAAACATCCTGATTTTTGCTTTCATATGGATGAGAGTTTCAAATTCGTCTACATTTTCTTAACTGTACTTACGGTAGCATACTTGTGTCCCTGTTAGATGCAGAAATAATTTTGTAGTTCAACTTGCACAAAGAACACAACTGTCAAATTATTCTTCAGAGGAAAGGAAGGAAAGAAGGACGAAGTGGGTGGAGTGTAAGTAACAATTATTGTAGGCTGATAATATTTAAAGATTCATAGAGGGATGTATCTCATGGGCCATGTGTGTATGTAACAAATTCGCCTACTCTGTAATCCTTCTCGTTATTGACAACACAACAATAATCTCTTTCCAGAATGGTAAACTGCAGAATGCTTTTCTTCTGCAAATGCTGCATCTGAGCTCAAATAACTAATGTGAAGAGTTATTACTGGGAAAAGTTAGCAAACCTAATGAGCACATTACTGATTCAGGCATAAAACCTTCATTGAAGGAACCTTCAGCATGGGCTTTGAGTCTTATGTCTTGATTTTCAGATTGAAGGAGGGTGCAGTCCTAGGGGACTGCAACTCGAAACAGTGCTCATAATGTGTAGAAATTGGACATTTATTTGTATACTGAAATATGGCAAAGGGAAATGTAATTTGTGAACCTCTTCTACAGCCCTTGAGCCCATCTGCCAAGAAGATAGAGAAAACAAGTTAAGCAAGTCATGCATGCAGGATACATGGCTGTTGTTACATAAACTAACAATACTGAAAAATATTTAAAAGAATCACCCTACCGCAAAATTTACTTCTATTTCTTCAAACACAGGGTAAATACCCATAACTTGCTTTCACATTTAAATTTAAAAATATTTATTATGGAGGGAAGGAAGGAGGACAATCTAGCCATGAGAAAGAAGAATACATTTTCCCTTTCCTTCATTTGAAGTGATTTTTTAATGCAGGACTATAGTGATGGACTAACAATAGAAAGCCGTTGTGAAATGCACCAGTTTTTCCCAGCTTATTCTGTTGGCACAGCATAGTCTAACTTCTGAAGGTGTGTCTGCTCTTCTGATCCTGGACCCTGGTTACTTATCCAGCAAAATCAATGGCAAATAATGAAATAAAAACTTTGGGCAAAGTCCAAAGAAAAGTAAGTGTCTTTTTCCTTCCCTGAGGCCTGAGGGAGCTCCCAGTCCTATTACCTGTGAAAAATTCTCACCTAGCCCAGCATCAAAATTTGTGGCTTTGGAGCAGCTCAGGTGTTGTCCCATACTCTTTTCCCTCTGTGCTTTTGAGATAGCAGAGATGCCATGTTATCTACACCTGTATCCTGGCATCCAAGCTCTTGGCTGAGAGGATGCAAAAGGGGGACAAGGGGCTGCAGCTACAGGGCTGATGTGGCTGGTTTGCATCAGCATCCTCTCCCTGGGATGCAAACCACACAGGAGACTCCAGTGCACTCCAGTGCCTCTCAGCTGGGCACCCTGCATGCTGGTTAGGGGTACAGGGACCTTGAGGCAGCTGTAATTTAAACTGGACCTGCTCAGGACAGATGGTGAGAGCTCTGAGTGCTGTCCTGCTGGAATCCTTTCAGTCTCTCATACTGAGCATATCCATGCAAGGGAGGGGCTCAGTAGCTTTTTATCTTTCAGAAGAAAAAACAAAGAGAAAAATATTCTTTTTTCATTTTTGTGCCTGCTTTTTCCCCACTTTTTTTTTCTCATTTCCTGCATATACTGCGTTTTGTATTTTCTTTTTTCTCTGTACTTCGAAGACCCTTAATAAATAAAAGATGTGAACACAAAATTGCCATTCAAATTTGATTGTCTCAAATTATGTCTAGAATGAAACAAAAATCTACTGATCTGTGATTTTGTATGGCAAAGGCAGCTCAATGCTATTCAATCCAGTAGGGGAGATATAAAGAAAGAGTATAAAAAACCCCAACCAACTAGCAAAGAAAAGAAGAGGCAGGGAAAGTGTGATAAAGAACAGCATAATACTTTAATGGTCTGAAGAGATTTTTCAACAAAACCATTACTAATACTGAGTATTCTTCTAAGCTCAGTTCTTACCATCACAGAACCATTAGCTCTTTGGTAGTCACAATCTCCCCTATATCTATATCATGTCTTTGCTTTTTATTTGTCTTTGTTTTCTTCTGCTTGACTGGTAACATGCAGCACCCTTGTGCTGTATACTTATTTCAAGACTGACTGCAACAGTTATAAAAATCTCCTCAGCACTGAGGGAGGCAAAGAAAAAGTGATGAGCTTCAGTAGCCGCAGTTCTGAATTGCTGCAGACAAGAGAGTCTGTCAGTGAAGGCTGGTGAAATGGCTGTTTTTTGTAGCTTTGAAGAAGAAATCCTTGGTTATTTTCATAATAACAGAGATAAAACTATGATTAGAATTGCTTTTTCTGAGGCATCTGGACATGATACTTGAATAGCCAGAATGTTTTTCTATGGCAGCAGGGCTGTGCTCATTATCTCATGAATATTTGGTTTTCAGGCATAAATTTGGGTGAATATTTAGCAATAGGCTTTTAGTTCTGGGTGGGGATTGGGGCATTTTGTGTTGTGCCTCCTGTTTGAGAAGGCAGAAGAGCCACTGGCTTTGTTGTATTATGATATACACTAGTGTGTAAAGAATCAGTGGCACTTTTTCTGTCAGGTGCTGTGGAAGACCTGCACATCTCATCCTTTGTCTCCAACAGCATCAACATATTTGCTTTCCTCTCTGTGCTTTCAAGAGATAAACACTATGTGAATTTGGTCTCCATGCACAATAAACACAATTTAAGTTAAAAGCTAAACAAAACCTTTTTTCTCCTTTTAAACTTTGCTTTTTCCCAGTTATTTACAGTGTTTGGTATGTGCTTTAAATTTAAAAAATAAAATAAAATTAAAGCTTACCACTATTATGTGGGAGTCTGAGCACTTATGCCTTCACCTCTGGTGTTTTTTGAGACCTATGCACTGACAGGGACATTACCTACCATGTGGTCTTCAGTAGAGAAAGATAAATGATGGAGAATGGATCAGAAGACACACAGTTAGGTTCCAGATGTTTACTACGTCTTTTGCAGTAGCATCTCCAGGAGTCCACCAAGGATTTATATTTTGGAGGAGAGTGGCTGATTGCCTAGGAGTTTGTCAATGTATGAGAACAGGATTGTCTGAAACAGACACCTGATCACAGAAAAAAGAGTTGCATGGCACTCACCGCTCAGCCTGTGGTGTGCTGAGTCCTTGTCCTAGGTCTGTGCTTTGTGGGCCCTTCTGGCAAAGGCAGCTTTTGTGGGGAATACAGAGAGAAATAACACAGTGACTCTGCAGGAGCCAATGAAAAAGCTCTGTATGAGCAAAGAGTAAAACTTGGACTTGCTTTGGCAGTGAGAAAGTGGTCAGGTAGCACTGGTGGCAGACTGAAAATAGGAATTAATCACGCAGTAAGAGACCGCGTGCGGCACAGAGGGATGAGCAACGTGCTGAAGAACCATAAAGGCGAGGACGAACAACTCAAGGTTGACGAGTGAAGACAGATGATAACAGATGTCACAAATTCACCTTTGTAATGAGAAACCAAGGAAGGTTATGCTGCCACCAGTGTCTCGAATGGTGCTAAGGCTCTGCACCGATGTTCTGTGAATGAAGGTTTTGCTTGAGCTCCGGGACAGGTCAGAGCAACAAGTGAAATCTGGGCCCTACATAATGCTGCCCTGGGCTGGCTTTAGAAGCTGCAGGTGTTTTCATCTCTACAGCAAGGAGGGTAAAGGCAGGAGGAAGCTTAAGAGAGTAATGATTTGCCCCATATGGGAAGGGAACATTTAAATTCCTCGTCACCTGTGATGTCTGATTGTATTAAGTAGAATCCTTCCAACTCTGTCAATACAAGCAGGACCTGGATATCGATCATTTAGATGGTGCACAATGGATAATCTCATTTTTGTACAGTACTCCTTATCCAAGCTGCTTTGCTCAATTAAACTCTGCTCAGCAGAGACTATTCAAATCTGCTGTAAAGTTCATGCCATGACCACATTTCCTATCAATTTCTCCACCGGAATATACATTAATGGAAACATGGGGATATATTAATTGTACAATTTTGAATAAATGCAACCTTAGCAGAGTACATTTTTTATTATTATTTAATAATTATGAGTTCAGGCTTTTCTTAATTTCCTGCTGTGAGCTTTTAAAAGTCACTGCAATGCTGAAACATAAATAGAGTATGTGATGCAACACTTTGCCTAGGCTAATATCAGATATTTTTACCTCAGGAAAAATATAATGAAATTATAAAAATTCATTTGGCTCATTTGAAATTTTGCACTGTTGAAACCAAATAAGGGAAAACTAAAATCAAGATGGAACAATATTTACTTAAAATAATCGAACTAGTATTTTCTAAGACTTGAGTCGGCAAAAAATGATAAAATACCATTGAGAGCATGAAAATGGTGAAATTTTTTTGAAAAAAAATCTTCTAAAACATGGATGATAAAATATCCAACCTCCTCAACTTTTTCTCAGCCATTACATTCCATATATAATAAAACCTGGGTGGAATGATGTTCAGATTATCCCAGACAGTGGATAAGCAGCAGTGGAGTCCAACGTGAGACACGAGGACAAGGTGACCTGGAACCATCCAGAACAGAGGGATCATCATCGTTTACTCTCTCATCGCTTGGCCATCAAACTCACGCGTTCCCTCCCTTCCCCCTCTCCTCTTTGGTTCCTTCCTATTTCCTCGCCTTTATATTTTTTTCTTTTCGTCTTTGTCTTCCTTTCTTAGCCACTTGCCTTGTTCTGACAATATGATTACTTAATACTTACCTGCCAAATTAACTGACTTATTTTACCAACGAGTGGATATACCATTCCCTGACACTCGGTATTTGACAGTCCCACAATCTTTTCTGTGTCCATGAGGTGCACACTGTAACAGGAAAATTCCACTAAGTATGGTGGGCTTTCTCTGCTACACACTACTGTTACACACCAGCATGAACCAGGATGTGTGTTGGTTTGCCCTCTCTCTTTGGCTTTTAAAGGCAATAAAATGCGAACAACTAAAAAAATCTTTTACAGCCCACTCATCCTCTCTCCTTTATTCCAAAAATCACACCCAACTGACCTCTTACCGAGAACGCTGCTCCGTTCGGTAAGACTCTGTCTTTTCACAATGAAAAGAAAAAACCCTATTCAGCTAATTGAGCAATTTGCTTAACTGGATACACTGCAAAAATGTATAGTGGAAATGCTAATGTATTAAGTATGAGTGTGTATTTGTATGCATGGGGAAAAAGAAATGCTATATAGATGCTGTAGTTGGAATGCTGCATAAATACCCAAGGCAAAACAATTGTTACTGGAGGTATATTTTCAGGTTTACCCACTAAGAGTTGTTCATTGTTGGTAAAATGGAAGCAAATAAAAGGAAAGTGCTTGAATTCGACCTAGAGTTTATTGCTTATATTTGACCTGAATTTTTTTTTTTTTGTTGAATGATACATACAGAGTTCAGGAAATCATCTTCTTTTGCTTTTATTAGCACAGTTTACTTGGAACCTCACCATGGATCTGGATACTTTTGTGCAGAACCCACTGAGAAACAAGGCAGGGGGATCTGCTATGCATAATCCTTACAATGCTTGGCAAGACAACACCCAGACCAGGGAACACCTACAGCACTCTGATGATGTCAGTGAAGGTTGTAGCACAACAATCACCCCAAATTTGGCAACGTTTTGCAGGAGAGTGGAAAAAAGGGATTTGAAACAGAATGGTGAGATCACTTTGTGGGTGATTATCAGGGCCCTTCAAAGTGTTAAAGAGTATTAAAAATCATGGAATGTCAGCAGGTAGATGGCAGAGGTTGGAGCTGCTGGCCCCTTAGACACAATCCCTCTGCCCTTCCCTGCCTTTCAGAAACAGTCCTGAGGATGCACCTTCCACTTTAGGCTCCAAGCATGCTCCTGAGACTGCAAAACCTCAGAGGCACAGCAGAAAACTGAAGCAAGGAACAGTTTACTTAGTACATCTTTGTTTTCCCCTTTCCTCTAAGTGGAAGGGGGCTGACACGTATACAGGAACTTTCTCTGTTGCACAGGGATGTGAAGAGCACAGCTGGAGTAGCCCAAAAGTTGCTTTTTAAGAGTAGGTTACTGACTCTTTGCTTGCTTTTCGTTCCCAAATATTGCAGCAATGCAGTGCCCACGTAATGTGTGCACACTGAAGAATACCCTGCCAGGGGATGAGGTATTTGAGACTCTCTTTGTGGAAGCTGTAGGTCACCCACCTTAAAACCATGGTTGTTTCTTAGGTAGCAGAGACAGTAACATCAGGGCAGTCTCACAGCAGAGTGCGCTGGGAGCATGAGCAATGGAGTGGAATAGCAAAGCGGAATTAGGAAGCAACCAAGAGACTGGGATGACATAACAGCCATTTCATTATCATTGCTTTTTCTTATGTCTGTGACTATTTTCTTCCACATTATAAAAACAAGGTGATGGGAGCAGCTCTGCAGTGTCTGACATTTAAGTTCTCCTAAAATAGAAGAGTGTACTGAGCTGCTAGTGGCACACACTATGTTTACAAAACTTGCAAGACTTTTTAAGCCTATACCTTTCTATTGCTTTTTCCTGACACAGTCAAGACCTCCAAATGAGGTCCATCATCCTGCAGCAAGACTTTCCTACTGATTCTCATAAGAGGGATCTCACCAGATGATCTTTTGAGCTCCAGCCTGAGCTGGGTTCTATGAAATATAAACCAGTCTTAGAAAGAGAAAATTCACCCACTGAGAAGCTTACAACTATTGCAGACCTCCAAGGAAGGACTCAATCTAAGAGTGAGGGAGTTGCCCTGTCCAGAATCCATTTAATTCTTAGCCAGTTCAAACCCTCTTTTATACATAATGGACAGTTTTTGCATGTTGTGTGGGGAAAAAGAAAATAGGTTTATTTTTCTTCTTTTGCCTTCTTTCTACATATAGTGGCAACTTTATGGGCAGGTATTTGAGGATAAATGGATTGCCTCTCATACAAAGGTTTTAAATAAAACCTCTCTTTTCTGACTAAAAAATAGGCTAGCCAATTTTTAATGGCTTTCTCCTTCCACTGAAGATCATCAGCTTGTATTTGATGTAAAAATGACACTATCATCATAAAAGCTCCTTCTGCTGGGATTCACTGCACCATTTAGACCAGATAGCAGTGTAAAGTCCTAATGGAGAAATAAACATTTGAGCATCTTTCCTGATACTGTAATTGCCACACTTAGGTGCTGCTGTATGTGAAAACAGAAGTACATAGAAAATTTCCTTGTTCATTCCATATGCTAGAAATTTTGCCATCCTGCCTGCATATGTTGTTTGTTATATACACGAGTGTGTGATGTACACCAAAGCAGAAGTTTCCTCTCTCTTTCTGTGGTGATGGAGATGCTTTGTGACACAAAGTGTAACTCCATTCCTGATGCCTCTTGGAGAGAAAAACTCACATAACCCCCCTCCCCCCAAAACTTTGCTGAGAGAAAAGCCAAAGATAAATTGCAGCAAGAAGCTCTGAAGCTAGAAATGCAGCAGAATGACGGATGCAGAGACGAAGTCTTAAAGCCAGTGAGATATGACAAAATTGGTATGCTGTACTCAGAACTCCTGATATAATTTGGTAGGAGCAGTCACAGTCATACCATGTTCCAGAGATTGTTCTGTTGAGCCTCTGCAGTCCCTTTCCCTTGGGAAAACCCTCTGCATCACCTGGGATATGCCAACACAGCTGGGAAGCTCAGACACTGACACAGGTCACCCTGGGATGGGGCCACCTCCTCGTTTTGCTGGGTTAAAACCCTCATCAGCCTGGGTCAGAGAGGTACTTGGAGCAGCAGCTGTCATGTTGTAGCACCTCTCTGGCTGGATGCTTGCTTGTGACAGAGTGGATGTTTGGCTTTTGGAAGGTGGGGGTTCAAATGTTTTCTCTGTGGCAGGCACATATTTACGCCAAGGAAAGAACTTGATACATCAAAGTAGGGAATAGGGTGCTTGCTGGGAAGGAAGCCCCACTGAATTACGCTGACAAAGGGCACTCTAACATTAGAAGGTCTGGGTTTAGGAATGTACAGATTGGGGAACATATTTTATTGACCTCTCTTCCCAGAGTAATTGAAAATTATTCAGCTCTGCTGAGTGTAACTGCCAGTAGCTTCTGCTTGATATAATTGAGTTCTCTACCCTCAATTTGTTTGCTTGTGTTTCAAGCTTTGAAAAAAGAGCACTTAACCTTTTATTGTTTATTCAGATTTATTTAGAGAAAACAAAATCTCTGTAGCTGGCTGTATCAACTACCTGCATTTTCGCTGATCTCTGGAACGAGGTGAGTGTCAATAAAATGCAGCTGAAAAACTCTTTCTTCCAGGATTATTACTGACAGTGTAAACAGCTTTCAGTGATATTGGATGTCACTGATCATGTTAGCATGTGGAATGGATACAGCCCTGTTCCTCTCAAAGGACTCAATGTGTATTTGTGCCGGCAATTATAGTGTCATCTGTGTTTGGGATTTCACCCAAAACATGAGAAACTCTAAAAACATTAAAAAGGGGGCATTTTAAGTGTCTTGATCTCAGAGAAAATCTCACTGCAATTGGAATCCACTGCTCAGGCACGAAACTTCCCAAAGCAAAGTTCAGCGCTGCTGATGACATGGGTGGGATTTTATGAGATCACAGATATCTAGCCTGGGTTTTGCCTCTTTGCTGTCTTCTTCTCCACCACATTTAAGAGGAGGCTTTGTACCTCTCTGCAGCTTTTTTAGAGCTCAGAGTGCTTCTTATGTAACCTGAATTCTACCCAGAGAATCACAGGATCCCAGAATGGGTCAGGTTGGAAGGGAGCACAGTGAATCATCTGGTCCAACCTCCCTGCTCAGGCAGGGTCATCCCAGAGCTCATGGCACAGGACACAGACCAGTTAGTTCCAGAATATCTCCCGTGAGGGAGACTCCACAGCCTCTTTGGGCAATCTGTTCCAGCGCATGGTCATCCACACAGTATGACAAGCCTCTGACTGGTATATCATGTGTGAGAGAGGCATTTTTAATGTAGGTTCATGGTGACCTTGTATTTTTTATTTTTGAGTCTTGCTCCTTCAAGTGGGCATGGGGCAGTGGGCTCCTTGCACCAGGCTGTCAGAGAAGGCAGGGGGTAAGTTTGCAGCGCCTGGCAGGAGATTAAAGAAGGTTTACGGAGCACTGCGGGCAGGGAGCTGGGGAAGGTCAGCGTAGATGTGGATGTCAGGAGAAGGGTACATCGTGTCACCTGGAGAGTGAGCTTGGGTAAGAAACCAAGAGCCTTTGTTCTGCCTAAAATGGCTCTAATTGCCCAAGGTGAGAACGTAAGCAGCGAGGCCCTTGCTCTCAGGTCTCTGACATCTTGAAGTGCAGCTGGTGATTTGGGTCCACACCCCTTTGGCTGGTAACTCCCAGAAGGGGAAAGCAAGGTCTTTATCACTGGATGTTGAGATGCAGTGGAGCTACCACCATCGCTGGGGAAAATCAGTGATAACCAAACAGGGTGTGACCCACCTCCCCGGGCACGTGCCCTCCCTACAGACCTTCACAGAGGGTTCTGCAGCCCAGAGGCACAGTCACTGCCCAGGACACAGAACACATGGCTGCTGTGGACTCCTCTGTGGCTGCAATGCAGTATCAAGTGCTTTTGCTGGCTTGTAACTCCAATGATTTCAGGATTCATTTTTGTAATCTGTGGCAAAGGAAACACATATAAGCCATGGGAGTGTGTGGAGTGGGGCATATGGAAGGGAAAGCTTGTGCTTTCACCTTCGGCTTCTGATTTCTCTGCCTTTAGCTTTTCTGGTGGGTTGATATGTCCTTTGGCAACCTTCATGGTCAGGCACAGCAGCTCTTGGGGCTCTGAAAAGAAAATTATGACTATCCTCAACCTCTACTTTTCAGAATAAATCTTGTCCAGAATAGCTCTATTGTTGCTCACACAGTAGAAAACTGTTGGCTTTCCATGGCTTTGGCAGGGTTGTAATAACTCTGAGGGCGTGATTTTGCCTGAGACTGCGTCTGTGAATAACCTTTCACAGGCAGTGATCCTGCACACATTCTGGCATGCCAGTATTTTTACGGGTTTTTCCATGCATGAATGTACATGACTGTTGGAACTGAGGGCTTAGGCTTGGAGATGTTAATGTTTGCAAAGGTAGTCATTTCCCAAGTGTAATGTCAAAAACTTGTGTTCAGTCTGGATTGTTTTCTACTGTTCTGGAAGTTTATCAAACTCTGTAACTTCCTAAACAGGACTGTGAATAGTTGTTTCAGAGAGACTCACCTGTCTGAGCAAAGGAAAGTTTATTATGTTTTAAAATTGAAAGGAATTTGGACTTGTTTTTGCAAAGATGCTGGTAAGTCTCTTTGGTTTTTTTTTTTTTTGTTTTTTGCAAATGGATCCATACAATATTCATATACAGGCAAAATGTATTTCCTGGTAGGAAAAAATAATCCAAAGCTATCGTTGTTCAGTTATTGACTGCCTCTTTATAGAGAACAGAACCTCATATAAACACATATGTACTAATAAACAGCATATATGGAAATGCTGGTTTCATGTTGCTCTGACTCTGGGGTGTTCATCATTGTCTGGCATGAGTCTTTCATTGCTTTGCCCTGTCCTGGTTCTGGCAAGGACAGGGTTAATTTTTGCAGCACCCAGGAGGGGCACTGTTCATTGAACAATCACAGGTGAATCCTTGCACAATCGAATGTGAATTGTTCACCTATACTGAACACTCTTGCTACTACTGTTGTTGTCACTGTCAGTTTTTTTTATTTCATGGTTGTTTCTAGTAAATTGTTCTGACCTCAGCCTGTGATCTTCACCTTTTTGTGCCTCCAATTCTCCTCTCCATCCCTCCGAAGGGGTGAGGGGGATGAGGTGGAAGTGAGCGTGTGGCACACAGTGGGAACACTAAATTGGGGAATACTATTCCTAAACTATGACATGCCCATAATTTTGTACAGTCACAGGAAACACCCTTAGGAAATAGATTGGCCACAGAATGCAAAGATCACAGTCACTTCAGCCATTCATTACTGACTGTCACATTAGAAGAACTGAGGTTGTGACAGTGTTCCCTCCTTAATCAGCTCAAAGAGAAGGGTCCTCCCAAGCAGGTGAAACACCACTTACTTTCCTCTTACAAAATGGAATGGTTTTCAGCAGTGCCAAACCATTAAAGATTTTGCAGTGTTGCAGAAAGGTTGTAAGAGGTTACCTGACACAAGCTGGGTGAGTTTAAAGGCCAGATCCTCAGCGGGTGCAAAGCAGCACCTTTCCATGTACATCAGGGAGGATGTCATGATGGAGCTGCTGATAGACCCCAAGGGGCCTTAGAGATTTAGGCTCAGCTAGAGGGCCTGCAGTGCTGCAATTACTGTTCTACTTTATCAAGTATTGTTTCAGTAACTCTATTTGACTAATTTTTTTTTTCATGTTCTGTTAGTATGTGTAATCTGTTTTTTCCACTGCAGTGCAGCATATTGTCAAACCCATGTCTTTTTGTCCAGCCTGCTTGCTAAGCTGCGTACAGTGAAGCCATGGTCTGAATGCATCTAAGTTCACATTTCAGACATGTCTGAAAATCTACAGTGGTTTACATTTTTTCTTTCCTTCTCTTTTCATTTCTTTCCCTCTTTTTTTTTTTTTTTTTTTCTTGCCAATCTCAAGCAATAAAAGCCTTCCATGGCCTGTTTTGATGCCTGGAAGTACTATGAAGCTGCTGATCATGATACAGTTTGGGTTGAGCCTGGTTGGTAGGAGCAGGCTGAAAGAAGTAATCTAAATAAAAGTGCATGGCCTCTTGGACCCAAAACTGGTTGTCTTGCCAGTCCCAATTCATTTATATCACAAAAAAACCTAAACAGAAATAAACCCTCAGCAAATTCCTATCAGTTTCACAGGGATCATTTGCTTTTCTGGCTTCCACTAAGGATATCATTATGCTCTTTAGTCCTAACCCAGTCCTAACCTGCTCAGCTTCCTAAATAGTTAGTTTAATTAATCCCCTGCCTTTCTGATTGTGAGTGCTATGTATTGCAAGTGAGATTTTGATGCAAAGCATCACTAAATTAATTAGTTTTGGCCCTGATCCACCAGATTTAATGGGGGTATTTGCACGTTCAAAGGTAGACCACTGCTGAAGTGCCTCATTTAATGGAGCACTTCTCCCTTAATGAGAGGGGGCTAGGGAGCTTGGCCTCTGGCTGCTGGGTGAAGTTATCAGGGGTACTTACTGCCTCAGCAGACAACCTCTGCTCCTGGCAAGCCATGATGATATTTTAGTTATGTCTTATACAAAAGTGGAACATCTTGAATAATCATCTTATTTTATGCCTTCTTCTGTATCTCAATATCTACCTCATATTGAAGGTGTTCTCACTGAATTTGTGGTATTCTCTATGCACACCTCAGAAAGCACTTTGGTTAAAGCCATGAGAGAGATCTAGCTTAAAAGTTTGATTAACAACACCTTAGATGTCAGATTTTTAACAGAAACATTTCTGTGTGTTCATGGACTGATATTATTAGTTTGATTCTTGGCCAGCCTTTTATTGTTACTTTGTAGACTGAGATTAAAATTGATGCTATCTTTGTGTTGTTGCAGGATGATAGTGTGTTCCACATCAACAGACACCACTTGTTAACTTTTATCAGGGTATACATAAGGAAGAGGGAGGGCAAACATTGCCAGCCTGGCTTTGGTTCCTGTGGCTGTTTAGAGCAACTCAGTGAGCGGCTGGAAATCTATGTCGTCCTTCAGTAAAACTCTGTTTCTACTGAAATTCTGGGTGTTTCCCATCCATCTCATGAAAACTGGAATTTCATTCTGGGAACTTTCATGGGCTTTTCCCAGTATAGGAGGATAACTGTGCCCAGCAGCACATGCCAAGCTTCAACAAACAGTGCTACAGAGCTTTTAAAACAGCCACTCTTGCAATAGTGTCCTGATACTATGGCCTGGCTGTCTAAGATGCTGCTAGAGTTTCACAAGTATATGGAATAGGTATTATAAGATGATGAACTCAACAGACAAATCACAGACCTTGAGTTTTATCCTTGAATGATGAGAAGCAAAATTACTCAGGCAGAACAGCAACCTGGTTTGTGAATCTAGTGTCTGAAAATGTTATCTGTTGGGAAACTATTGTTTCACTGCTTTTTATTTGCCAGTTCCCCAGGTTCCTGGGCAGCTGAGGTGGGTTACATCCAAACTTCAGGATGACCTTTCTGTTCAAGGCAACAATGCAGTGCTTCACCTTGTGCAGTTACCTCTGAAAGACTGGTCCTGCCTGACTCATATGGCTATTCAGATTTCCATCACAGTCTTTGGGAGTGGAGAAGTTCATTTTGGCCTACTAAACAGTCTTGCTGGGAGAATTCTGCCTCCCCTCCCAAGAGAAGCAATAGTCTCGTAGTGCTACTGTGGGCAAGGGGGTGTGGTTTGGGGTAGAGGAATAAACTCCTGGTTGTCATGGAATCGTTCTCCAGCAGCAGTGATGTAGGCTATGGTCTTTCCCAGAATTTCTTCCTTAGTCCTGGACTATTCTAGCAATCCTTTTTGACTGACCTACAAATAAAACAAAAAAATCTGTGTACTCTTAATGACCCTTTGGTCAGATGCATGCATAATGTAAACTTAACTACTTTTTGCTTTAGCTTGTGGTCAAGTAGTAACGAAGCTCTTGGTGGAGTCAAGGTGCAAACCAGCCTGGAGGGAGGAATTTAAAGTAATCATAGCCAAATATGGCAACTTCCCCCCCCTTTTTGTGGAAGGCAGATGACTAGTGGTATAATATCTGTGCAAAAAAAGTCAACATCCATCCTGAATGGTCGTTCACACAAATAAAATTTTGCAGACCCTGTGCTACATATATCCCTTTTCTAGGATAATGACGATTTTAATTGTTCGACTGCATTTTCCACGAGGCAGCCTGGCTCCCCAGGGAGGCACGACAGGCCTCTCGCCGTCCCCGGAGCCAGGAGCCCGGCCCATGCCGAGGCGGTCATTTCCCTGCGCAGCGGCAGCCCAGGTGCCCCGCGCCGGCGCGTCTGGGGGGAGAACGGCGGTAATGAATACGCAGCAGCCTGCGGTGGGAGCCCTGCCACTGTTAAATTTGTAGCCAATTAGCCGTGTTGCACAATTCCAGCAGAGTAACACCAGTCTCTATAGACTTGGTATAGAGAGAGAAATTAGTTTAGACAAATACCTCTTAATCCGTTGTTCTTGGCTGGGCTGGAGCGCCTACTGCTAAGTGCTAATGGCACGGGGAAATCCCAATTTCCAGTGTCAAGGGCTTCGAGGAATCAGGCTATTAAAGGGAGACATTTATTTTGCATTAGCTTTGATCAGCGGCTCCTGGGTGAAATCTCCTTAAATAAATACCCCGTGCGGCCTCTCGCTTGCGGAACGCGGGCTTCGGGCCGGGCCGGCGGCTGAGGGAGAGGGCGCCGGGGCTGCTTTCTGCTGGGCCTCCCGCCGCGGGACCAGAATCACGGAATCGATTAAGGCTGGAAAACACCTCCAAGATCACCGAGTCCAGCCTGTGAGCGAGCACCACCCTGTCAACTGGACCATGGCACCGAGTGCCATGTCCAGTCTTTCCTAAAACACCTCCAGGGACGGTGACTCCACCACCTCCCTGGGCAACCTGTCTAATCAACCTCTTCTGTGATGAAATTCCTCCTAATGTCCAACCTAACTCTCCCCTGGCGCATCTTAAGACTGTGCCCTCTCATCCTGTCGCAGGCTGCCTGGCAGAACAAGCAGCCGCCTGCCCAGGCCGGGCACCCACAGGGACGGACGAGGGCAGGAGCCGGGCCCCGCAGTCCGGAGCCGGGGCGGTGCGGGCAGGAGCCGGGGCGATGCAGGCAGAAGCCGGAGCGGTGCGGGCAGGAGCCAGGCGATGCGGGCCCAGCCGAGGCGGCGGCGGTGACGGCGGCGGCGCTTGGGCGATCTCGCGCTGCCCCCCGGCGGCCGTTCCCGGCCGTGCTGCCGCTGCCCCGCCGCCGGCTCCGGCCCCGCCGCCCCGCCCGGCCCCCGCCGCTGACCCGCTCCCCGGCGCTGCGGCAAGGGCAGGGCTGCGTCCCCCGCCCGCAGCCGCCCCGCTGTCCCCGGGCGTTGTGCATCCCCCAGGTCGGTCGGCCCTCGGGCAGGGGGAAGCCATGCCTTGCAGGGCGAGTGACGCTGGGAGCCGGCGATGCCTCTCCCGGAGCCTCAGCCCGACCCCCGGGGGAGCCGAGCGGGGCAAAACCGCACGGCCTCGCCTTCCCCGCGTGGGCAGTCGATACCCATTNCTCTCCCCTGGCGCATCTTAAGACTGTGCCCTCTCATCCTGTCGCAGGCTGCCTGGCAGAACAAGCAGCCGCCTGCCCAGGCCGGGCACCCACAGGGACGGACGAGGGCAGGAGCCGGGCCCCGCAGTCCGGAGCCGGGGCGGTGCGGGCAGGAGCCGGGGCGATGCAGGCAGAAGCCGGAGCGGTGCGGGCAGGAGCCAGGCGATGCGGGCCCAGCCGAGGCGGCGGCGGTGACGGCGGCGGCGCTTGGGCGATCTCGCGCTGCCCCCCGGCGGCCGTTCCCGGCCGTGCTGCCGCTGCCCCGCCGCCGGCTCCGGCCCCGCCGCCCCGCCCGGCCCCCGCCGCTGACCCGCTCCCCGGCGCTGCGGCAAGGGCAGGGCTGCGTCCCCCGCCCGCAGCCGCCCCGCTGTCCCCGGGCGTTGTGCATCCCCCAGGTCGGTCGGCCCTCGGGCAGGGGGAAGCCATGCCTTGCAGGGCGAGTGACGCTGGGAGCCGGCGATGCCTCTCCCGGAGCCTCAGCCCGACCCCCGGGGGAGCCGAGCGGGGCAAAACCGCACGGCCTCGCCTTCCCCGCGTGGGCAGTCGATACCCATTTTAAGTATTTATATGTCGCCGTTTGCAACGCAAACGCCTCTGTGTTGCAAATAAAGCTTAAGAGTGAAATTACTCAGTCAGCGTCCCCGTGCCCTGTCCTCGTGTCAGGTAGCTGGAGCCTTTCCATGGCGTTAAAGGATAATGCCTCGCACCTGGGGCTGCCATGAGGAACAAGAGTGTATTTTTATATTTCAGACTCCCCATGTATTCTAGATGCAATTTACCAAATGATACTGATGTCTAAATAAGCTAGACATATAATAAAAGATGAAAATTGTATGGGAAGCTTCCTGGACACAATTATTAGGCCCTTGTGACATTACTTAGGTGCTCCAGAAGCTTCTGGGACTGAGGGGAAATTGCACTGACACATGCGAAGTAACTTAGGAATGGACCAGCATTTGCAGATCACAGAGTGGCATGCAGGGAAAAATAATAATGTATTGCTCCTAAATACTAATTGCATGCTCTGGGTCTTGGTCCATAATTGGAATGTGAGCAATGTGTACATATAAAATTTAGCAATTTCTGTACTTATGTAAGTAGCTGTTATCTAAAAATTATGTAGCTTACTACTGTGTTAAGTTTATGACTGCTTCTTGGCATTGCCTGGACACACAGTACCTGCAGAAGGCACCTGCTGGGTTTCTGAATGCATCAGGTACATCCCAGCATTTCTGTGACTTTGAAGGAATGTTAATCGCATGACAGTAGCACAGCAGGCCCCGCAGCAGACTGGTGGGGAGGGGGGATGAGCAATGCTGGCTACATTAGGGCCACTTTTGCAAACATCTAAAATAATTTTGCAGATGAAATACCCATATAATAAGCAAGGATACGAAGATGGAATGGGTAAAACTTGGTTTTCTGAGTGCTTGGCTTGTAAGTACCCAATCATTTTTCAGCTATAAATAACAAATGTGGCTGCAAGTCCCTGCTTACCTCTGAGCCTTTTCTTCAGGCAGGACACTGGGTTTGTGCCACAGTCTTCTAATGCACAGATTCATTATCAGGTCTGCTCTAGTCACATTTTCCATGCTCCTTGGTGTTTATCCTTGGGGTTAGCATCTGTTAATGCTGTGATTACATCTATGTTGTCGGGAGCTAATAACCACAAGCTGCCTCTCCCAGGCAGCCAGGTAGGGCTTTTCTGTGTGACAGGGCCTCTGCTCAGCTTGGAGTTGCGATTCCAAGAGATGAGCCCAGTTTATGGAGCTTTGCTGCCATTCTTCCTGTGGAGTGCTTCCACTGGGCATATTTTTCATTGTGGAGAGTGGTGGGGGTCAGCTGTCAGGATAGGGTATTGCAGGGATGGTACTTGGCCATGAATCATGTGTAATTCTCTAGTGAATCAACACCTTTGAGTGGAAAAAAAAAATAATAAGAAATTCCCAGCTACAAGGCTCTTAACTCCTTGGCAGTGGGAAATGTGGGGACAGCTGGAGGCTTCTCCACTATGGCAAAGATACCCAGTGGCCAAGGTTAACACAAAATGAAATTCACATTGGAAATAAGTTGTGGATTTTTAACATAAATGTAAATTGTTGGGATCAATGCAAGAATTACTGGGTGAACTTATCTGGCCCTTGCTATGCTGCATGTCAGACTAGATGATGCTAACAATCACTTCTGGCCATAAAAATGTATGAGCAGTAGAAAATTATAAGTTTGAGAAGAATAAAATGATATGAAATTAACTCTGTAACAGAAATGTTTTTGCAACATAAACTCCTCTTTAACTTCTCTTGCATTATTTTGCACCCACATTGAAAGCAGCACAGATTTATAGTTGCGTGTTCACATTAAAAACAACAGTTGGGAAACTTAAGTAAGGAAAAATTAATGTAGTTCAACAGAAAGGGAACTGACTCCCAGTAAAAGGTCTGTCTGACCTGTTAATTTGCTACTTAGGTTCCTTATGGAGGAACAACTTTCTGCAGCCATTGCTTATACTTGACTGACTCAAGTTTTAGAAATTTCCCCATTTAAGATATAATATGATTGAATAGGTAATTGACTTTAGATAATAGGTAATTGAATAGGTAATCTATCTTTCTTGATAGATGAATGGTATTTGTATTTAACCCTCTCAGATAACTGTCTCTCAAGAGCTTGAAGTAGGTTTTCAACCTCTCTGTGTTGTCCCAGTGATCCTAAGAGCAACCCCCTGACTTCAACAGAAACACAGTTAGCTACTGGGACCTTACATTTGATGCCTTAGGTTTTAGCTTTTATATTTTACAAATTCTGTATTCTCTGTATTCCTAGTGTATAACTCTGAACTATCTTGCAGCCTGTTAGCGGCTGCTCTCTCATGCTAAGATAGACATAACAAAGCCTCTCCAGGCCTGCTCCTCAAGGACACCCAGACCATCCTAGGGCCAAAGTGTGTAACCCAGCATCTTGAAAAGGGGGGCAAGTTGGGGGGGGCGGTTACATCATTAGCTAAAGTTTAATTGGCAAATTTATGCCGATATGCAAATGGACCAAACCTATAACAGTGTGAAGAACTCGTGACTTGCTGTCCATCTTGGGTGTAGCCTTTGGCCTGCCAGGGTGTACCTCTGAAGGCCTTTAGAATAAATATCACCTTTATTCCCTTACCCTATCTAGTCTCTGTTTCCAGGTTGGCCTTTTTAGGCATCACATTCATTAGGCATGTTCAAAAATCTCGGTAAGTGAATGGGAGGTGGAGGACAGGACAAACACAATTCCCGTGTGGCTGCTAAACTGCCAATTCCATGTGACACAAGTCCACTGAAGTGAGTAAAAACATAATTCATACTATGAACCAGCTTTTTGCTTGCTGTTTTTTTTTTTTTTTTTTTGAGAGTATTCAAAGGGAGGAATGAAAATGAAAGCAAAAAGTCAAATCAGTTGGAGAGGTCTACCTTTTTTTTTAGTAAAAAGAGGGTGTGAAGGCCCTATATTGCTAATATTTTTCTTGCCCTTTCTCAAACATAATTCTTGAAGAAGGACTTGATCTTCCTGGAGTTGGATCATGTTGTGTGGTTTTGCTTTATTTTGAAAGGTGGAAATGTCTGAGTTGCCTGTTTCTATTTTCAGTGAGGTGAAGCAATAAATTCTGGTTTTGACACATTTCTTCCCGTTGAGATTTTCAACACTTTCTTCCTTAGCATAACAGAGACCTGGCCCAGGTTCCTCTCTGAGACATTTTCAGTGAGAAACAGTCTGGGCTGCTCACTCCTTAACAAGGAAAAAGACAGCCCTATAGTCCAAAACTTTTCCACAGTAAGAGAGACAGAAGAGAACTAGATACTTCCTATATGTGATTCATCTGGCCATTATCAGCTGCTACAGTAGGATGAGGTAATTTGTAATTTAAAGAAATTTCTCTACAAGGACTATAGATTATTAGTTCATCTTTAAATATCTGCATTGTATTTACCTGGTGTTGGCCATTGATCATTAACTAGGAATAAACAGAATAGAGAAGGAGATAACAGGAGGTAATATTTTCCAAAAATACTTAATAAGGAAAAAAACAAATGCATGAAAAGCAAAAGTGGTCTGTGGATTCTAAGAAAAAGGAAAATAGAAAAGAGGAGACAGAAGGAATGTACAGAGGGCAAAGAAGAAAAATTTTATCTCTTTCCCTTTGCTGCGGCCCAGATGGGAAAACAAGGTGGCTATGTGTTTTCTTGTAGCTGCAGTAGCTGAAGTCTGGCCAAATGAGGAAAGTGAATACTTGTTTTCAACAGAATATAGCCCAGTGGTAAGGCTTGAAAAACTGAGGAATGTTGAAATCTTAATACATCATTTTTGCGCAGCTGAATGCCTTCTCTGATACTGCTCAAGCATCCTGTAATGTAACAAGCACTTGTACCATCCAGCACGTTACCTAGTCCTCTTCACTTTGCTCTGCCTTTCTCTGGGAAACAGCCTGTGTTTGTGTACAGCTGGTGAGGGAGTATGAGAAGAGATGAGTACCATTCCAGAACAGCAAAATATCAGGAGGGAAACTACCTCTCTCCCTCTGCCTCCCCCAAATTCAGCTTGAAGCTGCAGCCTGGCCTATCTCTACTCAGCAGCCCCAGACTCAGGGTCAGGGTGGGTACCTCTGCTCTAGTGACTTGGGATAGCACTGGGAGCATTCCTGACCCTGGAGCTTGATTGTGCTGTTAAATGTAGAAAGTGGTCCCTGGCACAGTTCTGACCTGGGATGGCTAACATTCTCTCAAACAGTTTTAGGCACATTCATTGCTTTCAGATCCGAGTGCCCTTTAACCATCAATCAGCTGAGAATATTTTCTCTCCCAGTTTTTCTGAGATTTGCATATCTAGGCTGTGTGTAGCGTCTCCTTGAAGGTTGCTGTAACAACTGTGCTTTCTTTTTTGTCTCACAGACTTTGAAATCCCCCCAGAATCAGAACAAATTCCTCAGCCTTGGAAGCACCCCTTTGTTTGGACTGTCGCACATATTGTCAGTGTATGGCTGTTGATTCAACAACTCAGTGGACAAAAGGACCATTCTGGATTCTTACACTTGCCTTTAAATGAAAGTTGTCAATTAGCTCCTTCAGTTTCAAAGGAGTTTAAGCTGACCAAACAATCTGACACCTATTTGCTCACACAAAGGGGAAGAAATCAGAAGAAGCAAATATAGCATATTAAGTCTCCTTGTCTATGAAATCCAAAGAGTTGCCAAAATCTCTGATACTGCCTAAACTCTTCATTCCAGGATCTAAAGTGTGTATTCATGCCACCATTGTCTCAGCTGCAATTGAACACTGCAATGACTTTTGATCTGCTTGCTTTCTTCTCTCTCTGTTCTTTGACCCTGGACCTGTCAAAATCACTTACTTTACTGCTCTGATTGTGTAGTTCAGCTCTTTGAATCTCTCCTCTAATTCCACTTCGTTTATTTATTTCCTATTCTGTAGTTATTTCCCTTACTTCTTCAGCCAAAGGAACATCTTTGTCTTCTCTTATGAGCTCTTAAACCTCATATTTCTCTGTTGGATCCTGTTCCAGGGTCATGTGTGGCTGTGGAAGGACTGTATTTAGCTGGGAACTGGAATTAGTCCTCTACCCACTTGCATTACATTTTCTAAATATCCATCTTAGTGTTTTTTTCTACACTTGCACCAACACGTGGAATATAATTTTTATCCAGGCAAGGCATTTTTAGTGCATTGGAGCTCCCTATATTTTATAGAACTGATTCAAACCTCCAGAGCCTGTCTGTGATACAAGTGGAAAACTAGGAATGAACAAGAAGCATTGCTGAAAACTGCCAGATTAACTGGAAAACCAGGTAGGACCAGGGTGGTCAACAAAGCAGCCTGGCTTTAGGTACTATGTCTTCTGGTGGTCAAGCCTGGAACCATGTCACAGGATCATAGAACCATTTAGATTGGAAAAATCCTTTAGGATCATTGAGTCCAGTTGTAAAGCTAACACTGACAGGTCCACCACTGAACCATGTCCCTAAGCACCACATTTCTGATATGTCCCTGAGTGCTGCAGGCATCTACGTGTCTTTTTAAGTGCCTCCAGAGATGGTGGCTGAAAAGACACTAGAAAATAATTTCTCTTACAGCTCTCTAGGGACCTCCTCCAAGATTGTGAAAGACCATATTCCAAATGTGCATTCTGCCTGATTTCCAGATGAGACTTCAACCCACATCTCCTACTGCTCAGGAAATGTCCAGACTCCCAAGTTATATATGTTTTTTGATGTGTGTTTCTCTTTCTGTTCTGCTGAAGACTTAACACAGTTGTACCATCAAATTCAACTGTGTGAAAGGACAGACCGGCTTAGGTAAGCTCAGGCTCTGAAGCAGAGAAACTCTTAGCACAGATCAGCAGTTTTTTAGCAAAACAGTTTTTGGCATGAAAACATGCTCGTTTGTTAACCATGTTTTCTTGAAAAAGTCATATCTACCTGAGTGTGCTTACTGGTTCAGATGCTGGTCTGCACTGTGAGGGTACCTAATGTATTCTTTTGTGTACCTCTCAATGTCCTAGCCACCTCTCTTTCCTACAAATTTTCTTGAATTCTTCCTTGTATTTTTTCTTTTGATTACAAAATTATTAGCCAGTACTGGGAGGGTGTGTGTTTATGTCTCTCATATTTTTCTTTTTGAAAAGACAAATATTTTAAAAATAGATCCAGTTTTTAATAATGGATATTTAGAATATCAATTTCTTTCTCCATTACTGAGAATAGAGTAATAACTTTCCTCTTTGTTGTGGAATACAGGGCATGTTTTCAGCCAACCTTATTTAATGTCTCTTCCAATAATCTGTCTCGTGCAGATATAAGTCCCTGCACTAATTCACATTCTAGTTCTCCAAATAGATAATGACAATCCCTAGTCTGTTATGAAATATATGCACTTCTCAGTCACATTTCCTATTTCCAGGTAGAAAAGATGCAAGGTTCTAGTCTACAGCTCTCTTGAGTCCTACTATGGCAGCTTCTGAAAGGGCTCCTGGTTTTGTGTGTCCTCCCAGGAGGAGTGGCTGAACTGGCAAGGATATCATCTCATCTCCCAGTGACCTGTCACAAACCAGGGGTAGCCCTAAATGCCTGAGGCAAGGCACAAGGAAACCTGTGTCAGACATGTCTAAATTAACCTGCTCCTGAAGAAAGATTCCTTCCATGCTGTCACTGTTAAAAAAGAAAAGGAAACAAAACACAGAAAACCGAAAAGCCCAAACAAAAAAAAATTTGAAGCTTTGAAGAAGGAAAGTAAGTAGTTTTTCTCTGAAATTTCTGCCTTTTAAATGTTTTGAGCATTTCTCAGTCCAAAGAGCTGCCTAATCCTCTGCCGAGTCCTGTTGGATTCATTATGTCATGTGGTTGGGTTTTTCACATGTTAATTATGTGAAAGTGTGTCTCTTTTTGTATGAATTTTCAACCTTCCATGCTTAAATTTTTTGAAATGTCTCTTTGTACTTGCATTATGATAAAAGAGGGGGGGTAAAATTGCCTCATCTATCTTTCCTATCCCACTCCTTATTTCCTTTGCATTTGATAATTTCCTCTTTTATTCATTTCATCTCATCTCTTAGGTAAACAGTCCAATTCTGTTCCATTTTGTTTCATTTCTGAGGTTTTCCACATCCCTAATTATTCTCGTCACCCATCTCTGAACTCTTTTCCTCTCTGCTATATCCTTTTTTGACATTTTAGGTGCAAATTGTTGTAGGTGCAATTTAGATCACTTAAATGTCCAAGTCCCTGACTTATGGATGCAATCAGGGACTCAGACATCTAAGTAACTAGATTGCAGACACAAATAATTACATTGCAAAATGTGCCTGTAAGTTTTTTTGCCTGTAAGAAATGGCTGAAGCCAGACTAAAGATCAGAAGCCCTCATCACAAGCAAAATATCCCCATTACTCTTTAAAAGAGAAAAGATCTCCTGCATTTGAACAAGGTACTAATAAAGAAAAAAGTCAATTGTTTAAACTTTATAGAACTATATGGTAAGTGTAATAATGAATAGAGTAATAGGTCAGAAAGATGTGGAACAAAATAACAACAACAACAACAATAATAATAATAATAGTATCTGAGGACCTTATTGAGAGAGAAGACCACAGCGTGCACTGAGCTTCCATGTTAACCAGTATTTGTCATTTGCATGTTTCTGCCTTTACAAATGAGTCTTGAGGTGGTTTAGTTGGTGGCATTGAAATATTTCTATCATTAATCTGCAGGAAGAAGGTCTACGACACTTTGCTAATGTCCATGATCCAATATTCTAGAAAATTCAGTCTAATATTATCGAAAAATATTTTGAACAAGGTTTTATCATTCCTTGTCATTATGAATTAAATGACTTTTTAGGATGAGGTTTCAGCAGACTGCAAAGTTGAGGTTATGTCGTTTAGTGGTGCTGGTGGAAAAGTTAGAATGAGAGCTCTATGTTTTTGAAAAAAAAAAGTTTTTTGAACTCAATCTTTATTTCCTAGATTTTCTATGTTGACTGGAACAAAGTTTCATTTTCAGTTGAAAAAATACAGCCCCTCTTTCAAACATATGAAGGGAAGTGTTTATGCTTTCTGCTATTTATTCTGAAAGGAAAAAAACCTTTTTGTGTTCAAAACCCAAAGATTTATAATATTTAAATTTAATGGAATACTCTGTATTGGGAAATGTTCAGTTCCATTCCTTCTCATTATGCATTCTGAAAAAGAAAACAAAAGATCTAAACTCTATTTTAATTTCTTATGCATTTCAGTCCTGTGTTTGCTCCACTTCCACCCTGTGTCTCCTTTGCTCTGCCAGTCAGCATTCCCAGCTAATGGGTTTTGGTCACCTCATGAGGCTGAGATTGGTTAGATATTATTGCCAAACCTTAGTATGGACAAAGCAAAACTTAGTTGGTTTCCAGTATGAAATAATTTTCAAACCTCATCAAGCCTACCTGTAGTACAAGACATTTCTTTCCTCAATGGAGATTATATCCTCAAGAATATTTTTCCTAAATCCTGTGTTATTTACTAATGGGTCCACATTTCAGATAACTGTGAAAAATTATTTATCCTCAACTATGTGCTCCTTGTTACCCATGTAAGAGGACTTACGCATGGAGGAATCACTGAACTTTAATTAAATGGGCCATATTAAGTCCCTTCAGAATAAGCATTATATCTAGAATTGTTTAAATATTTAATCAGCTCTCAATCAGAAATCCTGTTTGATTAGGCACCCATGATCCTATTTTCTTCTTGCTGAAGACAATGAGAAAACTCGAAGTAATTTTGAAGGAAGAAGAAACAAATTCAGTGCATATGCATCAGATTTATGAAATTAAAGAAATTTTAAAAAATGAGCTCACAGAAAGAAAGAAAAACTGCACAGAATTTTTTCATTGCACTTTCAGAGAACAATAGCTCTCTGGAATTAAGCCAAATTTCTTAGCTAGACTAACTGGAATGTCTTTGAACTTAGGCAGAAGGAGAAGCACCTGAGAAACAGAAGTTGATGCAACAGCCTCCAAGACTTGCATCTGGTGCTTGTTCTTCCTTGATCCAGCATTTCTCCCTACTCAGAGGTCTGGTGGTTTAAGCTAGACTGCGTGACTAGCAGTCTAATAGCGGGGTAATGAATACAAAGCCTTCTTCTTTGCCATGGGTGGAGCAAAACAGGGGAGAAGCATCACTGTGGCCACAAGATCAGGACCCAGCCACTTGGCAGTAGCAAGCACTAGCCTTGGCAGTCGTGTCCAAATTTCAATGGGTGCAGCTGTGTGGGTGCTTCTCCTGTGCTCTTCTCCTGGTCAAACACATCTAGCGTGGTCTGTCTGTGACTTCCGTGACCCAGCACGTGTTTTTCTACATACACAGCCTAGAAACAAAAGTCTAGAACAGGCCAGAATAAGTTTGTTGGAGAAATATGCATTCTTGCCTTTGACCATAAATTAGATAGGAGGGGAAATCTACATTGTAGGCTTCTAAAATTCATTGAAGTTATTTCCTTCATATCTCATTTTCACCTCTGAGGAAGAAACATCTCTCTATGCTTTCTGTTCTTCCAAATGATTTGAAAACTTGACTGTACTTTTCCTTGCTTTTCAGACATAGTCATCATTTTCAACAGCCGTGTGAAAAACATGTGGGATTATGGTGGACATGTGGCTAAGGTGTGGGCAGAGTTATGTGGAAAACAGAGTTAGAATTATTTCTCCAAAATATTAGTGCAATTTCACATGCAACCACTTCTCTAACAAATCTCAAAGGAATTTAGGTGATATTGGTTATTTTATGCCTCAACTCTGCCATTTAAAATTATTTTTAATATTATTTCATTGTGTTCCTCATCTAAAAAAGCTTCTTACGATTTCTTTGGATTTTGTTGTGGGGTTTTTTTTGTTTTGTTTTATTTATATATTACAGAGGCAAGATGCCTAACAGGTTAAGGTCTTCCAAAGCCTAAGACCCCTTGAGTTCTTCTGTTCTCTTCTCTTTGAAGGGGAACATTTCTGTTCTTAGTCCTCCTCTTTTTTCTCCCTCTTCTTCCTGCTGTTTAATATTTGCAAGCTTTTCAAGGTCAAGCTTTTCCTCTCTCTGCTCACCCTGTCCTGCTCACCACTGCATGGTGTCAATTGCTGACCTGGCACCTCACCCAGCTCTTTGGTCCTTGCCCACCCATTTGCTGTGAAAGGACAAGGTCATGTGAAAAGTTTGCCCAGTTCTTGCTTTGCAAAAGTTTTATGGCCATTCAGATGGCAGTGAAAACTTCATAAAAACCTGTTAGGTTACAAAGACTTCATAACCATTCATTGCTGTTCTCAGAAATAATAATAGGCAAATTCTTTAAGAGACTTAAGCTTCACCTCTCCTCATGGATGGAAGAACCTTGAATGTTCATAATGTTTCAGTCTGTCTTGATTCAGTAAGTTTTCTTGTGAAAACTCTCAGAGCCCTTAACAGCAGAACACTGCAAAGTTGCAGTAATACCAGAACATCCAGGTCCTGGGTTTTCATGAGTTCGAATGTGAGCATAGGAGAGACGGCTGTGGTTGCTCACCTTTGTGTGTGCACTGACCAAGCTTGGAAAGCCTCGTCCTGTCCAGACAAGGTGTGAGCCTCTGTGCTTGATTCCTCTCCCTTCAGGTGACAATGTGCTTTAGACTCCCTGTGTGTCCGGAGGCAGGAGGGAGGCAACATGAAGGGTGACAAATCTCATTATCATCTAAACCCTCTGTAGGAGCTTCTTTTCTTCACTGATGCTATGCAGATGACAGGATCCATTGCCTAACCTGTAAAACCTGGTAAGGTGGGATGGATATTTTGACCTCCAAAATAATTTGGGGCTTTTTTTTTTTTTTGCCTGGCTATGCAAGGAAGAAGGCAATGAGACAATTTCCTCCCTCCTGTGCTTTTTGCAGCCCAAGGGGGCTGTATTGCATGCAGGATATGTCATGACAGTCCTGTAACCACTCCAGCCCTCTGGGTCTGCCCCTTTGTGCTTAGGCATCTTTCATCGTAATGTGGCTTTCTGCTGCACTTGGGGCTGGCTGTCATTTTACAGAACAGCAGATTGCAAGGATTGTTGCTTCCTCCTCTCTTCCTACTGCTGGCAGTGGTTTGATTTCCTCAGTTTTAGAAGGCTCCAGGCAAGTGCTGCAATCCTCTTCCTTCTCCAGGGACCTCCTTCAATAATGACCCTGGTCTGACTGAGCCTATTTGGGATTTTTCATGGAGAAATATTTAAACAGTAGGTCCTGTGATCAGTTTTAGGCATGAAGGAAGCCCTGATTGGATTGAGGCTGTTGTAGGTGTGCAGTTTCTTCTTTTGTTGCTATGAAAAAGCAAGTTAGTGATGGAATATAGGTGCTCTGAGATGCAGGCACTGGCAGAGTAGAATTTCATACTAGATCAACTACCGAAATTCAGCCTCAGCTACTTGTCAGTCCACTTTTGTCACTGGCTCTCTAGCTCTTTACTTCATTAGGCCCTCATTAATGAATAGATTTTATTTTTTAAATACCAATCCAGTTTGGGGTTTTTTTTGGTGTTGAAAAAAGTAGGATTAATCTTTTTTCCTGTGCATTATGCAGAGTTCTTGGCATTTTAAGCACTATGAGGTTGAATTAATTCTACAAAGGAAGGGGTTTGATCTGATTTACTTAGGATGAACTCATTTCTGCTCCACAGAGCCTATTTTGCCTGAAACATTCTTGTTTAAATAGAGTAATATTTTAATCTTGTGCTTTGGGTCCTTTTAAACCTGATTCTATTTTGTGCTCCTATTATCCCAATAACAGTTCAATTAGGAGTGGTTAAAAATCAAGATATTTATTTTAATTGCATGCTTATCTTTTGAGGGTGTATTGCAGTAAATAAGGAACATTTGAACAAAAAAACCCTAACATTGCAACATGTCTTGTCACATTATACTTACCCTACACCTGATTTCAAATGTAAATTGCACAGCATTTAGCTTTAATGAAAATACTCTAGTGAAGGAAATTGTTAAGATTTTCTGGTGCTCCCCTAGGGGTAATATTAAAACCTCCATTACTAACATCTCACTCTGAGAAGACAAAATGTGCACTGAGAATACAAAAGCTCTGTTGGCGTCTAAATGTGTGCCAATTAATTCGCAGTTACAGACCTGCAGATCTGTATGGAGATGTAAAAATAGGACCTGGGAAAGCTATTTAGATCCCTGTATAACAGGTCTCCTTGACCCTGGATTTCTAATGTTGGTTTAATCATGGCATTCTGCTTTCTATTTATTTATATAGTTGCCTCAATGAACAAATTAATAATTATACAGCACATTGACAAACATGCCGAGTAATATTTGCCAGATTTTAAATTAATTTAATTCAAGGGCCACTTCATTTACAGGATTCACAGGCACATCAAGGAGTAGCTTTTACTTCATTGCTATTCAGATTACACCAAGATTTTTCATAATTTTCCGCTCTCCTTTTTATCTCTCTCCCCTCCTTTCACTAAGGAAGACAATTTAACTTGCTTTTCCAAATAGGTGGTTACTTTCAGGCAGGAGGAAAACAGGTAAATGATAGACAAACAGAAATGTAGATAAACGCATAGGAAACATACATTTAGAGAGATAATAATTTTTATTAGGGAAAAAGTAGCTCTAACAACTCACCTTTATTGTTCCATAATTTCCAATTTTCAATCTATCTCCTTTTGGTTTTCACCTACAATTTCCTTTGGGTATTATTTTAATTTTAAGTCTGTCTTGTGATTCTGTGGAGGAGTATTTCTGTGCTGTGCATCGACTCGGTTACCCAGAGATGCCATGCTTTATATTGTTTGTCAACAGAAACTTGATATTAGAACCAGCAATTGGCTTGAACTGCAGTATTTAAAATGAGAAATATATGTCCCATGGCAGGCAAGTCAAACTTTTTAATGAAGGCTGTGTCCTTTGAGCAGGGGGAAGGAGATGATCATCAATCTTTAAAAATAGTCTCCTCCTTTCTCCAACATGGCCAAGTAAAAGGAATTCACAGAACAGTGCTGCTTTTCTTTAACAGTATTCTTTTGTTTCCCATTTCATTATTCTTTTGGAAGAAAAAGGACAAACTGATATGTGAAAAAGGCTTTTCTTCTCAAAAGGTGGCACACTGCTATCTTGGCCAATATATAGCAGGGTCTTCTGCTGGAATATAGAGAGTCTGAGACACATTTAATATTTTCTCCATATTGTTAAAAAGAACTGCAGTGTTGGGGAGATTAGTACGCCCTCATTACACTTTTTGTAACTCATATGATCTGTGTTTTCATCTATTTAATTACAACAACACCCCTCTGAGATGCTGGCTCTTACAAATGCATGTTCAGTTGTAGAACAAGACCCTTGAAAGCCCCTTTCATGCCTTTCTGCTGTCACCTAATTTCTACCCAAAAAATCCCTATTTTGGCACAGGGAAACTGCCAGTCCCTGGAGCTGCTACACTCAGCCACTTGAGTGACGCAGCAGAGCCTGAGCTGCCACGTCCTCTCCCTGCATTGCTTTGTCCCTTTGCTCCCTGTGGCAGCAGTGCTTCCTCAGGAATACTGCACCTAAGTTTGGTTCTCAGACATTCCTTTCTGGGCTGAGCCCCCACTTCACCTGATTCAGTTGAAAGATCACTGTGAAATAGTCCCATGGGTCTGCAGACACTCAGGAGTTTGCTATGCACAGACAGCTTATGCAGCTGTGTTTGCTCTCCTACTCTATTCTAAGTAAACCTGGTCGCAGCGATAGCAGAGCTTTAGGGGACAAGATCCTCAAAGACATGAAGCCCAACTAGCAGTGGGAACTGGGTCTTAAAAGCTTTGGAGGAGCAGTGTTGTGTAATTGTAGTGAACCTCCAAGATGTATCCAGATAGTGAAACTGAGAGCAATCAGTGAAGGTTCATCTCACCCGGCTTCCAAGGGGGGACTCATTTGCACAAGGGTGTCTGGCAGTGAGGGAGCTGCTTTGGCTTCTGAAGTGGGTACTGGAGATCTGTAGCCTAATTCAGTGGCATAAACATGCTCCAAGGGCTTTTCCAGGCATCTTATGCTGTTGAAGACCTCTGCAGGCGGCTGATGCGTGTGACAGAGGCCCCAGAGAAACCTGTTTCCTTCAGCAGATGGAGGCCAGGCAGCGTATGCTGAGGTATCCCTATTACCTGCTTTGGATAAATTGCATCTGGGCTCCACTAACCAGATCTGCATGAACTGTATTGAGAGCTGAGACACCTCACTAACCTGTAGAGTCCTACATGTTGGTACCTAAAATAAGGCATCCTATCTGGCAGTGAAATCACCCTAAATATCTACTGGCAGGAAGAGGTAGGAAGATGAAACTCATCTAAGGATACTAACGAGAAAGCAGGATTTAAAGGAAGACAAGTGAATCAGCTCCTCACACCCCTGGCTCAGCTGAAGGCTAAATTTGGAAAGGAAAATTGTTTAGGTGATGCATGGGTCTGTCTGGAGAAATGTCTCAGAAACTGTTTTGGGACAGATCAGAGAGGTTGGGAGTGAATTGTAAAGCAACATTTAAACCAAATGCTTATTTCTAATTTGTGTGAGGTCACTTAAAAGATGGAAAACCAACAGCTGGTGATGTGAAAGATAGATATGAGGGAGATGAAAGAAGACTGTGCAGAAAATTGAGAAATAATTTTTATGCCTTTAATGTATATTACATTTAGGAAACTTGTGAGTTATCAGTGAATAGTAAGGTTCCTCTCAGAAATAAATAGGAAATAGCTGTGCCTCGTGTAAGACATTAGCAGCCTCTCTTACGTCTGAACAACTTTTCATAGGTAAAATTGCTTTAGCTGGCACGATTATCACTGTTCACTGCTGCATTCAGCGTGCTGCTCAGTGTGATAATGAGTGATGTCTTTTTTCCGTCACTTCAATACAGGTATGCAATTTATTCTGCCAGTAAACACTATTATAATGTAAAATTTATAATACAATATCTTTCAATGCCAGTCAGAGTGATAGTTTGAAGGAACTTGAATGTGTCTGTTATGTATCAGAGCAAACAAACCCCACATTAACAACAAAGTTGCTTACTTGGCGGAATGGTGCAGCTGCCTTGCTTTGCTTGCTGGGGTGCATATATTAACAGCAGCACTACTGCCTGGAGTGTCGTGGCCCCAAACTCCCTCACTCTTTCTGTACAGTCCTCACAGTGTCAAAGGTACCAAATGGAATGGGCACAGTGGTGTCACGTTAGGCATTTGGAGCATTAGGTGTGCCTTTTAATATCCCTGCAGCTCAAGCACAAGGTCAGCAGAGCTGATGGTCCTCGATGTTTTTAGCCAGATGAACTCTCACGTTAATCCTGCACATTTAAGTTGACAATACAAATAAATACTTTCTGCTCTGTGTATATGTGGGGGTAGTGTTCTTTCTTTCAAGAGCTTTTAGAATATATTCCAAATAATTTCCAATAATTTAAAAGCCTTTTAAAGAACAGGCTCTTCTTCCAATAATTGACAGGCAAGACAATACCAGAGGGGGAGGTGAGGTGGAGAGGGGCGGAGGTGTAGATTGCTCTATATAAAAGCTGCTAAATTATGTTGTCAAAATTATAGCAACATTTTTTTTGCTCAAAAGCCTTGAAAAATCACACTCCTCCAGTCCCAGACTTCTGGCTTTTGTTTGTTTTGTGCAACCAACTTAAAACTTCATGTCATGAAATCTGTTATAATTGGCAGCACTTGTTGGATTCAAAATCAGCCTAGGACCAGGAACCCAAACATGTGACGGAAAACATTGTCTCTATTTTTATACATAACTACAAGAATAAAAAATTTTGGCTGTTGCTGGTGGTATCTGTGATGTGTAGGCTAGATCTTTGCTTTTGTCTTGTTTATTTCCCATCTTTGACAGATTTTTTTTGTGAAAAGTAACCTGTCTGGAGATCTGGAGAGTGCACTCTAGGCTGATGTGATCAGACACTTTTGACAGTGGGGAAGCCACTGACTGCAAGTTCTTCAGTTGGGATGGTCTCCATTGAGAACAACATTCAGTATCTTGCTATAACAGAAGTCTGAATAAATCTACATTTCAATTCAGACATCTTGATTATTGACTTCTCAGTATCTCCTTCCTTCCTTCCTTCCTTCCTTCCTTCCTTCCTTCCTTCCTTCCTTCCTTCCTTCCTTCCTTCC